>JAIKVB010001132.1:0-15256 GCA_024679045.1 Phytophthora brassicae
TGGCACTCAGCTACATGTACTGTACACTCATCTATAGGATGAATCCAATGGATAATATCCATGAACAATTCGAGAATGCGTATTTCAGAAGGGACGGACCGAAAATATATGATTGTGCAAAAAGCGGTCACAAATCATATTAGAAATCTGTGTAAGCCCATAATCGCAATTTGTCCATAGAATGGCATTTGTGTCTGTTATATCAAATGGCACTCGTTATTTAGCCCGATTCAAGTGGTCACATAATGTTTTTAAGCTTCAAGTTTGTATAACTGCTCATCACGTCTCTTTTGCCCATCTTTCTTCAGGACCGATGTCATTTCCGTCTTATGGCTTTGCTTCGCAAAGGCAGTCGCTGCGCTCCTGCGATAAAAAGATTCTAATACCTGGCGAGTACAGTGCTCGGCTCGCCGGAAAGCTCGGTGCTGGGCCCGCCTACGCAAATACCTCGCGGCCCTGCTTCGCGGGCACCACGCGAGGGTTTGCTGTGGCTACGCACGCTCGCAACCGCTCACCTCAGTTGGCCCTTTTATGTTCGTTTCACCCGCTACTTTTCCAATCGAGCATGTTACTCAGTCCCATATCAAATACCCCCTTGAAGACGTTGAAGTTGTCAGAAAAAAAGAGAAGACGTGCATAGAAGAAGCAGCAGAATAGAAGAAGAAGAAGAATAGGAATGAGAAGAATTTAGATAAGCTTACTTAGAAAGCAAGATGAGCCTTGCAAGCTTACAAATAAAGTCGCATCAGCAAGAATGGTTTCGGAGCTGGGAGAATTTCGCTGAAACGTGATCAAATCCTCAACTGCTTGTATTTTAGTCCAGGGCGTCATAATTTTCTTACTCTATACTTCGAAGTAATAGGCAAAGTTGAACACTGTGCCTCTCTTGACTATCTCCACACCGGGAACGCCGTTCCCGTTCCGAACGGGTGCGCCTCCGTGTTGAATACAATCTCGTCGAGGGAGAGAACGTCGACGACCGAGAACAGCTTAAACAGAAACTTGAGCGTCTCTGCAAGGAAAAAAAAAAAACTTTCCATCGGACCATCTTTCGTCACCGGTTTGCCATACCTCGTGCGTAAATCTGGAATTTGCAGCATAAAAGTTATTAAAGTGAGGATATCTACTAGATCATGTAGAATCCTCTTAATACCTCCTATTCTTGCTGTGCTCTTTAAATCTTCCAGAATCAATCCGTCTATGATGTGACTCAATAAATTATCATGAAGCTCTCCACATTTCCAGGAATGTTATAGTCTTGTGTCGGGTGTGTAGACAAGTTGGATTGAGAGTGCTAACTTCAGTCATGAAATTAGTGTTTCAGGAGCCAAGTGGGATACAGACTGCAAACGTCCGCCAAGTCCTAAGCACAATGACCATTTCGATACAAAATCTGAGAGGTTTAATTACCTGGGCGCAGGTTTCAGTGAGCTCTTTTGTCAATTCCAGGTGTGACGTTGGCATACCGTGGTGATATCCTAATGCAAGCATCCCTGGTACAAAACACGTGAAGGGCTCCATAGCAGACTCAAGCTCAAAAAATCTGTGTTTTTCCACTGAAAACCCGCTTAATGAATAGGAAACTACTTAAGCCAGCAGAGACCTAGATAATGTCATGACCCTGTCAGCCCATATTACTACTGCAACTTTATCTTCATCGTCTTGTATTCTCAGTAGAAAACTTCCATCTTCTCCAGTCTGACCATCACTCCTCCAACGATTGATCATCACTCATTAAACTTCAACCTAAAAGTTCTAATTGTGGTAACAGACTATTTTCTGCTCCAAAATGACACGCTAGCTTCGCCCACAAGTCCTTACTATCGTCCGTTGAGATGACGTCCGCACGCGAAGGTTCTGGAGCGCTCTCAGCTCGAGCGCGAGAACTCCATCGAAAGTTGCTAGAGCGCATTCTCCTCCGTAGCGACACGCAGAGCGTCAAGGACATTTTCCGTCGCTATGACCGTGAACGAGCCGGTGTTCTCACAGTCGCGCAATTCCGAGCTCTCGTACGCGACCACGACTTCCTGGATGCGGATGCCGATATATTGTTGCGCTATTTAGGAGCAAAAGACGAGCAGAGCGTGTCCTTTCACGCCTTTTTGGGCGACGTACAACTTGGTGCAACACAAAACTACCCGTCAATTAAGAACGTCAATGCTGTTAATTCTCCTAAGAAAGTGCAGCAACTCTCGCAGTTGGTTGAGACGGAACCCAAGAAGATCTCGACGAAATTCAAAGGGAAAAGTGGAGCAAAGAATGAAATTCCAATGGACCCAATGGAGGCGATTCGTACCAAGTTACGTGAGCGAGTTATGGGTCATAGTAAAAGTATTCGAGAGGTGTTTATGGAGTACGATGAAGACGGTAATGGACAGCTCGACTACGAAGAGTTCGGTCGCTTTATGGCCAAGTACAAGTTCATACCGGAAGAGACTCAAACCATTGTAAACTATCTCGACAAAGACAGATCTGGTACTATTGACTACAATGAGTTCGCAGCAGGACTTCTTTTCTATCGACCACCTGTAATTGTACCTGTAGCATCAATGAAGATGACCTCTTCGCCGTCTAAAATGAAGAAAGTGGCACCGCCAAGAGCTCCAACTCAACCTAGAAATGCACAAACCACAAAGCAGATCGACGCTCAGCAAGTTATGAGCTCAATACGGACTAAATTCACTGACGCGGTGAAAAGAACCAAACAGAGAACTGGAAGTTTACGCGAGTTACGAGCAGAATTTGCCAGCTACGATACTGATGGCAATAGCAGCCTCGACCATCAGGAATTTGGAGCACTTTTAGTTGGGCTTGGAATTAAACTAAAAGCTAACGAATTACGAACAGTTTTGCATGAAATTGATGCGGATGAAGAAGAAACAATTAGTTTCCAGACAATTGCGAGTCTTCTTGGCGTTCAAGAAGTTTCGAAACCTAAAATTGTAAACGAAGAGAAGCAATACCAGAAATCAACCTCAAAAGCGGATGATGAGCTGCTAGCGGCTTTTAAAAGACATGATCGAGACGGTAGTGGCGAGTTAGATTATGCGGAGTTTCGACGTCTGATGCACGAATCAGGTGTGAAAAATGACAAGGAAATTGACGCACTGATCGATGAAATTGACGTAGATGGAAATGGTTCAATCAACTTTAACGAGTTCAAGCATAAGGGAAAACGTGTATTAAAAGTAGATGACGAGATCTCTAATGCATTCAGCAAATATGACCGGGATGGCAGTGGAGAATTAGACTACACTGAATTTCGACACCTAATGCATGACCTTGGGGTAAGAGATAGCGAGGCTATCAACGCTCTGATCGATGAAGTGGACGACGACGGGAGTGGATCTATCAGCTTTGAAGAGTTTGCACGTGTCTATAATCACCGATTTAAGCCTTCTTTTAAGATGAACAGCGAATTGGTGAGTATTTTTCACCAGTTCGATGGCAATGGCAGTGGTAAACTTGAATACGACGAGTTTCGACGTATGATGCATGAATCTGGGAATATAATCACCGATTTAAGCCTTCTTTAAAGATGAACAGCGAATTGGTGAGTATGTTTTACCAGTTTGATGGCAATGGCAGTGGTAAACTTGAATACGACGAGTTTCGACGTATGATGCATGAATCTGGGATGAGAGACAGCGATATTGACGCTCAAATTGATGAAATGGATATAGACCGAAGTGGCTCAATTAATTTCGATGAGTTTACTCGAGTTTATACTCAAAGGATAAAACCTGCGCTAGAAAATAACAGTCGACAACAGCGAGAGCAAACCTCGAGCCGCTATACTGAAGATAAGTCGAAGCAAACAAGGTCAGTGAGAACAACTACTCAAGTAAAGAACGGTCAGAGCAGTAATTTTGACTACAATACGCCGCTAAAAGGGTCAGTTAAGAAGAGTCAAGCAGAGAATAATTCGAATGCAAAGACTCGATTTGTGACGCTACAGAGCAGTAATTCTGACTACAATACGCCGCTAAAACGGTCAGTTAAGAAGAGTCAAGCAGAGAATAATTCGAATGCAAAGACTCGATTTGTGACGCTACAGGAACAAGAATTACAGTTTATGGAGAGAGTCCTTCGACGTCACGATTCCATTGAAAGTGCTTTCCTGGAATTTGATCGAGATGGTGGAAACGCAATGGATTTTGAGCAATTTCGTGACTTTTTAGGTCGATATGGCTTTACAGATGAGACAAATATTACGATGCTCCTGAAGCGGTTAGATGCTGACAACTCTGGAATGATTGACCTCCAGGAGTTTCTCTCAGTGTTCAACACACAACGTCTAGCTCGGCATAAAGGAGCTACAAAAGTCATTGTCAAAATCCAGAGTAACACAACCAATGGTGGAGTAAAGCGTGTTCCTCAGCGGGTAGTAAACCCAAAATCTACGGGTGATTCTAAAACGAACAAAGCTGCAAGATTACGGGAGCTCGAAGAGAAATGGATACGTGGCGCTGTGGCAGGCCATGACTCAATACAGGCAGCGTTTACAGCCGTGGATCGAGATCGAGATGGCGAGATTACTCGTGAAGAATTTCGAAAGCTCATGAATCAGTTTGGAATCCGTGATGAAACAGATATTGTATCACTAATGAAAAAACTTGATTTGGATGGTAATGGATGCATCGAATACGAAGAATTTGCCACTATTTTCCATGAAACTCGAGTAATTAAAGACGCAGATGATCGTCAAAGTATAGCTTTAATTGTTTCTCCTGGTACAAAACCAGTAGCTTTAGTGGAGTCGAAAAAAGCACGTAATGCTCGCTTACGAGACCTTCAAATCAAGTGGATGAGACGCGTATTGAGCTGTCATGAATCGATTGAAGCCGCGTTTTATCAGTACGATAGTGACGGTAATGGGGAACTGGACCATGAAGAGTTTCTTCACTTTATGAAACGATACGGTATCGTAAAAAATGATGATATTGACACATTAATCCGGCGACTTGATACCGACAGCTCGGGGACAATTTCGTTCGAAGAATTCTCTGTTATCTTTAACCCATTGCGAGTAAATTCTGGTAGTACGTCGGATGAAATAAATGCATTAGCGGCTTCTGCTCCTGACGAGATCTTCGGATCTGAAGAACTCGAATCCGTTTTGGAGATTGAGCGTGAACTTGCGCAAAGAATGGCACATCAAACACGAGATCTTCGGCTTGCCTTTCGGAAATTTGATTCAAATGGTAATGGTCTTCTAGAATATAAAGAGTTTCGAAGCGTTTTGAAGTCGTATCGTCTACCAGAGATGGAGATTCGGAAGGTTATTCGTCATTTAGATCGCGATGTATCCGGTTTCATCGACTACAAAGAGTTTATTGCTGGTTTCGGAACTACTAAAGAGAATGGTGGGGCTGCAGTAGCTTCATCTTCTCACAAGAAAGTTGGGAAGTCTGTATCTCCAGGAAAAGGGACTTTAAAGCCAAAAACTCACTTACAGCATTCACCAGTCAAGCTATCAGCACAAACCAAGATTTCTTCGATAGAAACACTGAAACAAATGATGCTGGAGCGAATCCTTACAAGTCATGGCACAGTACAACGCGCTTTCCGGGACTACGATCTCGATCAAGAAGGGAGTTTGAATGAGGCCCAATTCGTGAAATTGGTCCTGGATTGTAACTTTTCGCGTGATGAAGCAGCTCGGCTACTTAATGTGTTTGACCAAGACCAATCAGGGACTATAGAGTACCAAGAATTCATTGCCCAACTCGTTGTAAAGGGACGATAATTAATAGAAATGTACGAATATTGAGCTTTATTTATCAAATAAGATCGGCGTCGTTCGAAGTATTTTGTCCTCTTTTTAACATTTACTTGGGTAGTTGTATGGCTAGCTTCAACTTGGGCATTTTATTCCGGACATAAATAATCGATAGACGCGAAAGGTTGCATTGCTGTATCCATGATGGAAGGAGGGGACCCTGCAGTATGGCATCACAAATGGGTCTTGTTAGTGGGTCTTTTAGGCTGGTTGTTCCTGTATAGGTATCGAGTGATGGGCTGGTTGCTGTCCAAAGCTATCACGTACCAATTGTCCAAGTCTCACTCAAAGTTGTCTTCAGTTACTGTTAAAGTTGAAAAAATCTCTCTACAGCCTCTGCGATTCATTAATGTACAACTTAGTGGCAGTGGATCAGCATGTTGGCGGGTTGTTCTCACTAAAGTGGAAGTGCAAAGTCATGTAAAGGAGTTTTTCGAGTCTTTCGGACTAGTGAAGATTTGTATCTTGGTGATTGATGAAGTGGTAGGAGATGTAAGCGAAGTGGACGCAGAATTGCTGACAGATTTGTTTTTACCGAAGAAAGGGACTGCGAAGAATGCTGCAACGACTCGACGTAAGATTTTCAAATGGTTCTGAACTAAAAAGTAGTTAAAATATGTGCTAACTTTGAGTGAACTTTGTAGCCAAGACGAACCCGATCTGCTACATGCGTTTTGTCGATTTAAAAGTGGAAAATATTCGTCTTAAGGTCAATTGTCTGGAAACAACGAGTCAATTTCAGTGTCAGAAACTTTACGTAGGAATCACGGATGTTTTTGTGCAACGAGAAATGTTACAGCTGAAAGTGCAAGCGAAGTCGCTGATTGTGTCTATCTGTCCTCAATTTGAAGGAGAAAACGAAACGGATGGTAGTGACGGTGTGCGTTTGAAAATCCCGGATACATGTGTTGTTTTAGATCTTCATTTACGAACTCAACAATTTCTTGGATGTAAACTCTTTGGCTGCGAAGAAAAGATGACGAGTGTTGTAACGAACTCAACAATTTCTTGGATGTAAACTCTTTGGCTGCGAAGAAAAGATGACGAGTGTTGTACTTTGCACTGCTTTCTTGGAGCGTATGTTACTGGTAAGAAACGAGTTCATTGATAAGGAATTGGCTGCTGGATACATGAAACAGTGTCTTTCTCGTCCTGGAGAATCATCTGGAGCTGCTGAGGTGTCAGCATCAGAGATAGAAATCTCTAGTTTCCAGTTTAGTGTCACCATTGTTGAACATGTGGACTCTATCGGGTCTGTTCCTCTCCAGTTTTGCGCTGACGTCCGGAAAATAACATATCAAAGGCAGCTCGGACTTTCTCGTGAGTCTTTAATTGAATGTTCAGCTTCCGATATTGAAACAAACATGAGCAATCACAACGTCTTTATGGTGCAAGTAGAAGGTTTGGTACAAAACGTTCGAGTCTGTAACATTGCATCAGGTACAAAACTACTTTCCGTCTCCTCAATTGAAATGCATTCAAAGCAGACGGCTAAAAACAACGGAGTTGTTACTGGTACATTTGAAAAAGTCGATTTGTTCTTGAATCATCGGTCTGAAAAGATTGTGCGCTCACTGGTAGCAACTCAAGAAAGGGTAGACAAATGTCAGACCGAAGCGAAGTTTATGATCAGCAAGAGCGATCAACTTGTACTGCCAGCAAGAGAAAACCATATCCATTGGGAAGCTGAAGTAGAAATTACCGCATGGATGCTTTCTTTTAAAGCTTTGGCTATGGATGGAGGAGGAATCCATGATTTTACTGCTTACGGGACTAAAACTTCCATCCAAACACCATTATCACCCATACTAAGTGAAAACGGAGTCTCAAATATGAAGCGTTGTGTTGCTGTACAGCATATTAATGTTGATATGATTCCAAATGGTTCAAGTCCTTATTCTGCAGCATTTGGAGGAGCGAAAGTGGTGATAACGAACTCACTAGACCCCAATCAAAACACAAAAAATGTCGGAACGTCTGTACAGTGTAACTACGTGTCAATTAACGGACTTTTCTCTGAAAATAGCGAAGAAACTTGTCGATTCCCAGCGATTTATCTTCACGATTTCAGGATCGACCGAGAAGAGAAATTATCAGTAGAAGTCACTGAAATCGATATGAACATTTGTGTCGAACATACGAATGTACAATGGGACTACAAAGAGCACAAAACATTTCTTGTCGAATGGACTGCAATTGTCAATGTAATTGATCAACTGGATCACTTAATATCAAGCATTTCTACCAAGAAAAAGCGGCTACCAGGATGTAATTGATCAACTGGATCACTTAATATCAAGCATTTCTACCAAGAAAAAGCGGCTACCAGGGAAGTTACCTCTTCAAGAAAGCCAAAGTGAACAAATTCCGGTAAAAATCGTTGGCACTACGATTTATTCGAAAGAAACAACGATAAATGTGATGAATATCCCACAAGTAGCTCCATCAGCTACGTTTTGCTTGGTAGAAACCAGAATTAATCATCGAGCGACACAGCTTTCAGTCACTACTGCATTTAATTGTACAAGTGCCAAGTTACATTGGGGGGAGAACGAGATCGTATCAAGAATTGAGCTGACGGAAGCTTCTTTCCAGAACAGAAGCAGTCTTGGTCGACAAAGATATCTAACCAAAGTCCCCATTCAAAGCGATATCCGATGCAATACACTGAAAGTTCATCTTCAGCCTCGTAGTCGAATGTTACTGTTGTTTCTGCGTCTCGATCAGCTCACAAGTGGATCTCCTGATAAAGTTGAGAAGGAGAAGCGTTCTTCAACTCAAGGTATTTCTTTCAATTGCGGGACGTTTATAATTGAGCTTGAAGGCAGCGAAGATATGGCAAATATTAAGCTTTCAACGTTTGGCGTTAAATTAACGAGATCTTCACCACGAGAAATTACTCAGACGATGAATCGACTCGCTCATTGTTTGGGTAAAGAAGGTTTTGGTGGAAAAACTTTCAATGAAGTAGCAGATAAAGTACTGACGATGGACGGAACTGCTTCAGCTGGAGTAATCACTGCTACAATATCAGCCAAACAACTCGTTGAGTTACGAGATACAGAACTTCATTTTTCACTCTCCGATGTAGAATGGAGTCGACTTTTCTCTTGGGATCAAGACGAATCGATCGTAACTCGAACTTTGGGCTTTGATTTGAGCCTTTTGACTGCTCGAATGACTTTAGCGATGGAAAGAAAACTCATTGACGCTCTAATTCGACTTGTGCCTATTCTCCAAGAAGCTTTTGATACGAAAGAAGCACTGAAAGTCGAGAATATCCATTCAGTATCAAACGAGAGCTTTCGTCTACGTTACGTTGGTAATTTCGATATTGCTTTCCAAGAAGCTGAGCTTAGCAGTCCTTACGGTGATAAAGAAGGGAGAGAGCAAATCGGAAACAAAGTAACACGTGTACTGATTAGTGAAGTTGCACTCAATCTCCGTCAATTCCAAGTACTTCATTTCAAGTGTTCACCACTGCGTGTCATGCTGGATGACGTTCTTTCCAGTGATAATACCAACGTAGGGTTTAATCGAGGAACTGACTCGTTACAGCTTGTCTTTATTCCAGAAATTAGTCTACATTTGATCGTTCACTGGAAGCAGAATATTCACTACCGTGGACAACTGCAGTACGCTTTATCTGTGGAAATTATCATGGGAAATATCCACTCCCAAGACCAGCCAAGCCACGTTCCTCATGCTGACGAGGCGCTTGTAGCTATCAATTGGGACTGTGTTTATCCATGGCTCATTTGTGTAACAACCGATGATGACGAGAATTACCAGTCTGACAACTTGACTGGACAGGATCAACTCGACAGAAATGCGGGTAATCGAAGTCAGTGCATTGGAGTTCAATGGGATTTATCCGTTAGTTTGATGCAAATCGCGTGGTGGGATACGGCGACACAGGAAATCGGGACGTTAATTGTCTTTAACGAGTTTTTCACGCATGGAGTTTTCAGGACGGAAACATCTTCCAGTTTTCTTGACTTGGAACTTAACGGCCAACGCCAGTGGAAACTCTGGGAAGCAACAGTTTATCTCCATTTATTCCGTGGATATTTGCTTCATGTTGAGAGCGACTTTGAATTTGGTGAGATGATGCCGAGTGTCCTTCCTTTCGGTTCCGAAATGGTCTCGAATTTTGCTCTAGAAACGGTTGGAACTAGTTATCGAGACACTTACACGCCTGATGAAAGTGAAGACTGGGAAGCTCTTGATGATCAAGTGACTGCTACATTTGCTCCATCAAATTCCACCATGTTTGACAAATTTCACGACAATTTTCAAGTAATCGACTACGAATTTGCACTTGTTAATATCCCAAAAGCTCCTTCGAAGCAAGAAAAAACGTTAGGCAAACTTCCTCTTCCTCTGCTGCATGTTCCTGTCTCGATACGAACATCAGCTTCTTCAATTTCCCCACCAAAGTCGCCTCGATCAGGCAAAAACTGGACACAAAATATAAGAACGAGGCTGTCAAATATGAATCGCCGGTCCGTGTCTATGGACAATTTGTTCCTGAAAGACGGCTCATGTCCAATCCAAGTTGATTCCATGAGACTTCTATGGACAATACAAACTCGAGATAGTATCTTCTACATGGTTGCTACAACATTAGACAGTATCCAACTGCTTCTGGATGCCAAACAAAACTCCAGCAGCGCCGAACAATTTGAAGCAGCGAAAGCTAGTCCACAATCCCCACGTCGTGCAAAAAGGAGCAGCTTTCGAAGACCGTCTTTTGCGTCAAGCAGCCTTGCTCTTGGACGAAATGATCCAGTTTCTGAGCCGCCGCGTATGAATCGCAGAGGAAGTACTCGAGATACACTGCTGGACTTGCTACAACAAGGAAAACTTGGAATGACACTGGATAGCGACCGTGAATCGTCTTCAAAATCTCTTGACGGCGATAATACCTCTTCGCGAGGTAGTGTTAGTGAAGATACCACTGATTATGACGCTCCTACAACCATTGCCTTGAAAGCTTACACTGTTGATATCCACGATGAACAAGGAAAACTTGGAATGACACTGGATAGCGACCGTGAATCGTCTTCAAAATCTCTTGACGACGATAACAGCTCTTCGCGAGGTAGTGTTAGTGAAGATACCACTGATTATGACGCTCCTACATCCATTGCCTTGAAAGCTTACACTGTTGATATCCACGACGTCCAGATCAACGTTCGTGAAGAGACAACGCGAAGTAACATGCTAGTAGCTTCGAAACACATTCACTTTGAAATTGGTACAGACGCAGGGGAGAGTAATACGATAGCAAACCTCACTTTCGACAATGTTACAGCTCATGTGGCTCCCATTGACGTCGACATTTCAGCTGGTGTACTTTGGTATTCACATTCCGATGTTGGTTCTCCTTCAAACTCTGGGTCGTCGTTGTTGAAACAAATTATGGATGAGTGTAGTCTTACCAGTACATATAGAAATACTCGAGCTACGGGTGCTACCGGTACAGAAGTAGATCTGTCGTTCCTGCAACTCTCAACAGATCGGCATCAGTTTTACCAGCTTATGAATGTGATTCGCCACGTACTTCTTGCACCACCTTCCGTAGCAAGGCGACCCAAACGTACATACACTCCAAGAACGTACTCCACCGAAGCTTCATCACCACAGCAAGAAGGCAGTGAGTTCTCCGTATTCGTCCCACCTTCTCCAACAAGTACGAATATGCTTTCAGGTTCTAATTCGATGAAAAAACTGCACGTACTTCTTGAAGAAGAGCTACAGAATCGTGAAGTTCGCACCAGAGGAACTTCTTCTCGGTCTAAAGCGACTGCTTTGAAAGCGATCTCGTTCAAAGTTGTTGGGATGCAGTGGCGTCTACGTTTAAGTCCGGAAGTCACTGGAGCTGATCATGAATTTGTGGGGATTCGTATCCAAGGCTTCACAGGTTGCCACACATACTTCACAAACCATTGTACAAAGCTCACACTGAACCTCCAGTGGTTAGAAGTGAGTAATTTGCATCCTGGATCATCATCTGCCTCGTTTGAAGACCCAACAGCGGTGCTTAAAGCCACATTACTCGTCGATAAACGTCTTGAAAACAGCTCCAAGCCCAACCCTGGTAATCAGAAGGGTATGCTGGTAGTTCGAGCTGAAAGTGGTCCGATTGTTCGCGTTCATGGCCAGAAACTGCGGGTTCTGGAAGTACTGGAGGTCAGTATGTTCCCAGAAGTATCCAACATGATCGTTATCCAACTCACAGCAGACTTTTACGAGCTCATTACTCGTCGATAAACGTCTTGAAAACAGCTCCAAGCCCAACCCTGGTAATCAGAAGGGTATGCTTGTGGTTCGAGCTGAAAGTGGTCCGATTGTTCGCGTTCATGGCCAGAAACTGCGGGTGCTGGAAGTACTGGAGGTCAGCATGTTCCCAGAAGTATCCAACATGATCGTTATCCAACTCACAGCAGACTTTTACGAGCTCATTTACAAGTTTTTCTTCGAAAATGTGTCTCCAGTTTCTGCCAGCAGCCAGAACTCAGAGCAAGTATTTTTCGGTAGAAAATCGTCCTACGGCCCAGCTTCACCGTCGACATCAAGCAGCAATATCACTCCTATCCATAGAAGTTCAAGCTCGCCTTTCACGAAATCTCGAATTCCTCCAACGTCTCCTCCACCACCGTCATCTTCACTTCGGCCGCTTCGAAAAACGAGCTCAACAGGATCAACACTAGCAGAATCCAGTGGCTCTGTGTCTGGTAATGGTTCAAACTCCCCCACTGTTGCATCCAGCTCTGAAGAGCTCTCTGTATTGGAAGACGACTCCGCAACAGACGACTGCGAGTTATTCTACGTTAAATACGTTAGAGTGGGGAACGTACGACTTCGAATCAACTGCAACGGGTTCTTTGTCAACTTGAGCCATTTTGACTTGGACCTGCCTCCATATCTTTGTCAAAGTAAACTGTGTACGACGAAGAAGTTGCTGCAGAAATTCGAGTCACATCTGAAATGGTACATTACAAAGGAAAGCGCTTCGTCAGGACTCTCCCAGTTCAAAAACAAACTGTTAAAGTGGACACCTTCATCTTCATCTACAGAGAACAAGAAAGAGAAAAGCAAGAAACAAGAGGAAGACACAGCTGCAGCCAATGCTCAAGTGCTCTTTGGTCCATACTCTGGATCGTCCACGTAGAATTATCAACTTACTTGCCGTTGTACCAATGCAACGGGGGTAGAGATGAACAGCGATTTACAAAAAGCGCTCAACGCACTCTTTAATGCGCTGAATGAGGTGGAAAGTTCCTGTGTCGCGAGGCTAGCAATAATAAACATGAGTCTAGTAATTAATAGCCCACAAAATACAATTGAATAAAATACCTCGTTGAATCCACTGTCTTTGCGTGTCCGCATGACTTCGATGAATTCAGTCGTTGATAAGTGTCCATCACCTGACATTAATACATAGAAATATTAGCATGATAGCAATTTCCACCACACAGCTTAGCAGTCTCACAGCTGACGTACTATCAAGGTCAAAGAGGGCAAAGAGAATGTCGATTTGCAGTGGGGTAACATACTTTTTCGTCTTGCTTCCACGCAGCGCAGCCTTCGTCGCACGCTGAAATTGTTCTGAAAAAACAAATCACAGTGACCGCCGCACCAAACGTTCGTGAAAGATGATTTAGAAGATTCAACTTGTCAACTGATAATCGCACCTTTGTTCACACCGTGATCTTGCATAACGAGATCCATCGCTACCTTTAGCTCATCCAAATGTTCCAGGAAAACGTTAAAGTCCATGAATTCCTGCTCCGTGATATGTCCCTACAATTAAAAACACTAATACGTTAGCTGGTTGTTCAAACACCACCTACTGTATTACAGTAAATCATACCTGCAGATGTTGGAGAGTATCGACACGTTCCACCCATTTCTCAATATGATGCTGTGAAGTCATGACGCAGAGACAATTAGTGAGTGTTTGGGAATGAGTTCCAATGCGAGAACAAATACATCTACGAACTTGGTCCACGTGGGAAACTAGGAACATTCCGAACTCCCGCGGCGAAAGTGTCTTGTCATCATCAACGTCATACTGCTCGAAGTAATCTTACGTTAAGGAAACCCACAACACATCTCATCAAAATTCCAGGTAGCAATTATAACGAATGAAAAGGATATCTGAATGCGCATGATCTCCTGTTTGAGATCACGACGGAAAGCGCAAAATTCTTCATACGAAAGCGTCTTCGTCGCCAGTTCGCCAAACAAATGCTTAAAGATCGGCACGTCGTCGTCGTCATGCAGCGTACGATCCTGACGACCAGCAGGTGTACGCAACCGCAACAACTCCATGATCTACAACAGCCACCAACAATAAGTAAACCACAACTCATCGCCTTCAAAATCCCTCATTTCACCAACCTGCTTGAACTCCCGATGATCTAATTCGCCATTATCGTCAGCGTCGAACATCTTAAACGCCAACTCGAATTGACGTTCAGGAACTAAAACACCAATTAACATCAGCTAGCAATCCATTACCGCATTTCTATATTAAAACGTACTCGCTAGTAGCGTATTGAAGAAAATGTACTCAGGGTACGAAATCATTCCGTCTCCGTCTGCATCCACCAAGTCAAAGAACGTCTTTTCACGTTGCGGTCCGCCATGAACCTACTCAGCAATACAATTATTAGCATAAATCAATCAACTTATCAGAAATTACTGCCTGGAGTTTCTCTTTACCACCACAAATTGGTCGAATTCCGCGTTCGTGATTTGCAACTTCCTTAACGTCTTGACGTGCGTCTCAAAGTCCACTTTCTCGTCCTTAAAAGCTAGCAGCGCTTCGATGTCAGCTTTGGTCACGTTTTGCGTCTCCACCAGCAACTTTTGCACTTTTTGCAGGTATTTGAGAGCCACTTGACGCGGAATCTTGTCGGCTTTGGCCTTGGAGTTGAATTTCGGGTTTTTGGAGCCTGTGGGAGCTCCGTGGCGATAGGTGTAGGGCGTCACAGCACGTGCCAAGTCATCTCGAGTCATGAAATATTGGCGATCGATCTCAACGCTCGAGAAATACTCGAAAACGCGCTCGGGGGAACTGAATTTGCGCAATCGGTTCTCGTAATTGCCAACGGTGCGTTCAGAGAACGTGGGTTTGCCAAATTGGACGCCTTCGGAAAGAGACGGAGGATGAGAGTTCACAGCAGAGAAGCTTCCGGCTACAGCTAACGCCGCCACCGCGGGGGTAGAGCGCAGAGAACGCAGCAACAGGCGCGACATGGCGAAAAAGTGATTGAAGACTTGATACTTTTCGACAAATTGTGATAAAATATGCATTTGTGTGGAAATGATAGAATCATACTAACATGGCTACATCAGGAGGTATGTACCGGTATAAGTACCGGTAAATTGCTTACAACCCTTCTATTTTTTCTGTGACTTGGTGTAGTATCTAATTCTGAGTTGTTCAAGGAGAAGAAGAAA
>JAIKVB010001133.1:0-15249 GCA_024679045.1 Phytophthora brassicae
GAATTAGGGTATACACCTCTTATGTTATACGGTCCAACATATGGGAACTAAGGGGTTAATACTCTACAAGTTATGCCTCTCGAGTATCAATGGCAGACATATCCAGCCCACGCAGGGACTTACCGGAAGAGTGTACGTTGTTCTTGGACTTAGAAGATTCTGCTCTGTTTGTTTTATCCGAGAGCCACAAATGTTCTATCTAATACTTCATATATCCTATACTAATATCTAATGAAATGGAGTGGTTTCGGATCTCGACCGCCACTTCGACTACTTATATCTAAAAATCCTACTGCTTCTGCTGACTTCTTTAACCATTGCATCGCCAAATTACTTCTCTATGTTCGGTTGACTTGATAGGTTCACTGGAGGATCGAGTACGGGGATCTTGATCCTTGTCCACATTATCTAAGAACGCATCCAAGTCATTTGGGTGATCCAAAAGAGGCGTATTTGGGAATATTGGTCCACCAGCGATGGCGATCACGGCTCCGCCTCAGCCGAGTTCTCGTTCCATTCTCCGTATGCCTCGCCGAGAAGAACCGCCGTCAGCTGAGTCCTCGCAACCTCTCCGAGTCACCCAGGATGCAGTAAACCTTCCCGCTCAGTCTTCTCAGCCTAGTCCGGTCGTGATCGACTTGGTGACTTCTTCCGTATCTTCGGCTCCGGCTCCTGAGCGCCAGATCGATGAGTCTCCGCATTCTTCTCCGGTACTCAGCGACACCTACTCGCCGTTGCCCACGCCGACCCCCAGTCCTCCCCGCACACCGCTTCCTCAGGGTTTTCGGGAAGACGGTTTGATCTAGGCCGGAGTTCCTCATCGACCTTCGCGTACACCTACGGATGTATTGGATCAAGTGAGTTTCTTGCCTGGAGCCGTCCTTCCAAGTTCAGCTTCGATTTCTGACGCGCCGAGTACCTCTACCGGGTCTGTGGCTGTATCACCGAGCTCATTGACTGAGCTATGGAATCATCTGCGGTTTCAAGAACAACTCCGCGCTGCTGAAGATCTGGAGCGGACTCGGCTGATAACATACGATCTATCACGGATTCCTACGTTATCCGAGTCCGTTTCTCAGCAGGATCTGTCGGCTGCTAAGTCTTCCGCCGAGATGCTCAAGCTTCTGAAGGATTCGTCGCCATCTCCCCTGAGTTCTTTGCAAGACGTGGCTAATGCTCGGGTTCCCTCCGCTGAGTTGAGTCGTGAAAATGAATTGATCACTTGGCGGATGGATTCCGCGATAGCTGGGTCGGCATAGTTACAACATTCCTTGGGGACTGTGACCCATGAGCGTGACATCTCGCAGAAGAAGGCTCAGCTTAACTCCTCGGTCTTAGCATCCTACCGCAAGACAGTCGCCAGCCTCAAGTGTCAGCTAGGAGTGGCGACCCAAAATGCCAATCGACGAGTGGATTATTTCCAAGTGTTCATCGACGATCTCCGCCGCCAACTGGACGTTCGTAACCGAGTAGGTATAACGGCTCTCCGATACTTTGGTTGAACGGGTTGCAGCTTATGCTGCTCTTCAGGGGGTTGGCTCAACTTTTTTGAGCAAATCCAAGAAGCTGCTCGGATAATTCTGGTGGTGGAGAGGCTCGTGCCCTGAGATTTGCTAACCAAACCAAACAATCTCAGCGGCTTCAAATTCAGACACTCAAGAACAAGCTGCGTCATGCCGGAGGTGTTCTTCCTTTGACGGACTCGGCGCTAGCACATGCCGCCGTTTCTGGGATAGATGCTCCAGGGTTATATCCGCGCGATCTTCGCTTAAACGCTGTGTTGTGCCGGCTATTCTACCACAAAAAAATGGGTCGGCTTCATCATTTTGGTGGTAATCAAGACTTGATGACTTAACCCCAACGATTTTTGTTCTTAAATCAAGGACAAAACGGGTATAATTGCTCCAGCAAACCCGTGTTTTGTCCTAAAATCGAGATTCAAGGACAAAAATGACTTGAAGTTTGTAAGCCCTTCAATTTATATCGAGAAACACTCATTGCCTGTAATAACAAATCCATAGTTTTGGTAGTAAAGCCGGCAACGACGACCCCATAGTGAAACTCGCACGTTTTTGAGTTTTCGTCCTGGTTTCTAGGACAAATACCAGCGGCGATATGTTAAAAGTGACAATTTTGCCGGGGAGATTTTACAGTCTTCACGCCGCTTGATGATGCATTCGTGCCGAAAACTACGTACAGATAATGCACAGGTTTCCAGCGATGACATCGGAGTTATACATTATTAAGAATTCAAGTGAAGCCGACGTGCAAACTTTTCGATCTTCTTTTTGTCCAAGATTTCTAAACTGTTGAAGTTAGTGATGCTCTCCATGCTCCTGAATGACATTGTTAAGGCGGGGTGGGTCACGAAGGGACAATTTCTAGTTGGCCTCGCCCTGGTGCAATTTCTGCCTGGACCGCTCTTCAACATCTCGGTGTATCTTGGAGCACTCCTCTATGGGATTCCTGGGGTAATTATTTCAAGCATTGGCTTCATCGGCTCAAAAAATTATCATTTTTTCGGGTTAGTTCCATTTTGGGAACGTGTGCACAATAATAGGAGTCTCAAAATCTTTTTGTCCGGTGTCAATGCTTCGGCAACAGTACCGATTGTGTGATTTCCTTTATGTTACTGTGGGAGGCAGTGCATAGTAATGCAAGTGCTGCCGTGGGCCTCGCCACTACATTAATGGTCGGTGATTTACGTACACATATTTATTGTCCCTTTTACCTTCTTATAAAATAAATTAACCTTTTGTCTTCAGAAAGAGTCTCCCGCGCGTACGAGTAGGCTCAATTTAAATTATATTTTTGAGAAAGATATCCATGCACAGGTTGCTCCTATTGCGGCATTGTGTGTGTGTAAAAGGTACAAAATGCCACACTCGGACTTCTGCAAAATTCGAATGGATACACGATATTGAGAAGATCTTGCAGTCGCTTGCAGTCGCTACTGGTAGTTACGAAACGACAGAGGACCCCCCACGGGAGAGCGCGAACATATTTTGGTTGCTAGACGACCAATCAGACCTATCTTTGCTGTTCAGTGGTGTAATTTGTCATTGAAGACGATGGAGGGTTCCAACAGTGGAGCTGAGCCTGGAAGCCTCGACCACGGGCCTTCTGTAAACACCATCCTGAGGTGCCTTAAAGCAAAGAGACCAGAAAAGAAGGAATCGCGAAACAACTGGGTTGGTCACTACCCATTAACACTGGAACTTCGACCTGTCATTGCTGCATCATCGGGCAAGGTTGACCAAGCTAATTGCCGCTTTTGTGAATGCTTCAAGCGCGAAGGAAAATCAGCATCCGATCACGAGCTTAATCTCATTCTCAGCGGATATACGCGCAAGCCAGCGTCAAATACCGCAATATTCGACACGTTTCGCAAGGACACAATTGTTCGTCATATCAAAAGTAACATCCTAGCAAGTGGGCCGCTTACGAGAAACTTTCAAACCAAAAGGCAATTCGAGACAACTTTTTTTGTCGACCCGAACTTTATACTTCTATTTTAGCTCACATTCATGATCAGCGTGGCTATTATGTCCTTGTCCCAGCATTGTTGCATTCATTCAGCGCATTGTTGGTGAGGAGCCCATCGATGCCACTGAGTGGTTGTACTGATTACGTTTCCTGTGTTTGATAGCCTTGTGGGGCAGGACAACGGAAGTTTCCTTCTACGTGTACGACATAAACAGCTATTTGACACAATTGTTAAACTCGCCTCGGATAACCCGAGCTTTCGATAAATAACTAAATCGTTCTCTACTTTCCGTGAGGCGTATTTGAGCTCCCTTCTCGGGCATGTTACTCAAGAGGTTGTGCCCGATCTGTACGCTACGCTGTAGCAATCAATTTGACGTCATTACGAGTGATATTGGAGCATGTGTGGGGTTTCTCGATAATGATGGATAGAGTAACGCATGCAGCTCAGGGCTACCTAGACATGCGATTATCTTTTGAATGCCAGCGAAAGCTGCATAATGTCCACTATCTCGAGATCCCAACAGGGGACCGCGCTCATACGGCACTAAACTACACTGAACTGGTTCTGGACGCTCTAACAAACACGTTAGGGAGCTGGCCATTTCCAAAAATAATTGGCGTTGCTACTGACGGGGCAGCTACTATGCTTGGGTGTTTAAAAGGATTCGTGCGCAAAATTGTGGATGCGTGTGCGCAAGTAGGAGGCATCGGTATTACTGTAGGTTAAGTAAGCTTACTCCCAACTATGACAGTTGGGACGCAAACCCGACGTTATATCTATCCAATCATGCAAGTGTATACGTTATTTTAGCCAATCAAAGGACAGTCCACAATTGTCCCACCCGTTTCCCAATTATTTACATGAATTGGGGTTGGGCTACGGACACTATTCGGGTGGGGACAACAATAGCGCCGGATACCGGGCTGCCGACCACGACTACGAAAAGGATGTTGTGCAACCTGAATACGTCCTTTCGCTTCAAGCACGGGGCTGCGGAAACAAGAAGCTCTTTTAGACGCAGAGAAGACGGGAACAGTAGCCAGGTTTATCAACCACAGTTGCGAGGCAAATTCTGAGTTTTTTTAAGTGCGTCACAACTACGAGGTTCACGTTATGGTGAAGGCAACGAAGGGTATCTTCGCTTGTGAAGAGGTCACGGAACTATGGTACGATGTGGTTCACGCATATGTGCACCACCACCAAGTGTCGGCAGAAATCTGCTGCTAGAGCTGAGGGCGCTACAGGAGGTACGAGCGAAGATCCGCATTGAGGCCCGGGAAAAATAGAAATGCGAATAAACGATGTATCGCTTGTTGACTTTCCTTAAATATATTGACTGTGAGATGCTACGTAATAGAGATTTGAACAATTACGGTACAACAAGTGTGTACCGTTCTTTAGATATACGTACCGTGCAGTGTACCGTGAACGACTATCGCGGACCGCAATTCAAAAGGATACACCGTTTCTAAGGTCTTCGTCATTCGTATCTAGTCGTTTGTATTGGATAACACTTTTGCAGGCACTTCAGATTCAGCTATGAAGATAGATGGTCGATTCTGGATATTCTGTAGACTGCGCGGGACACCAGGGTCCGAGACTGCACTTGGTCACGGACAGACATGCCAGCCGCAGAACGTGTATCTAACGACGAGCGTTTCCTGCGCTCCCGTCGCGGTAAAGAGGTTCGACGAAGATTCCGGCAGTCCTCTTGCGGCAATTTCATCAATGAAGACGAAGAAGAAGAAGATCCAATGGATGAAGTCGTCTTACTGCAGCAGCATTTGCGACACACGGAGCTGGAGATTTGTGGCGCTCCTCATTCGAAAATAATCAGGCGCACGCAAGCCACGTACGCTGAACGCCTGCGTGTTGCACGTCAGGAACGCAAGAAGACCACCCTTTTCAAGAAACGTCGCCATGAAGAAGAAAATCATAGCGCGACGATCATGAAGCTCGGTGAAGAGAATTTCACGCGATATCGAGCATTGTCAGATGAGCGTAAACAGATTGCTGAATAAGGAGAACAAGTAAAATTCGTAGTGCCCTCTTGAAGTGATTCAATATATAAGGTGAACACTTAGAAATTTATCTATACTACGTGCATCATGTTTGTGAGAAGCCACCGCCAAGTGTCAATCAATGCACATACGTATTCAAAAGTACCATCATGCTCGATGCGGCCATCCTTTCATGGCAGTCGCAGACGCGCCCGATATCAAAACCCGCAGTGACAACGTTCACTAATGTGAATAACGAAACCAAAACTAACACGAAAGGTTGTGTAAACCGTTTCTTTATTGAGAGATGCTTGCAAACACTTTTTACTGAAGCGAGAGATCTTCTGTGTTCATCGTAGGTCGTCTAGCCGGCGTCATCCCAGCCTCAATACCAGTTTTGCCTTTGTTGTTTCTGTTCACGAGAATCCGCTTTCCCTCCCTATTTACATGGTGTGAGGCAAATCGATCGTGGAGGACATGAATGCAAGAGCCGAACATTCTCCAGTATCTGCATTGACACCATCCTGCGGTGGGGTCAACGAGACAACCGTTAACTGGTTGCCCCATATGATCCCATTTGAACGGTAACAGCCAGATACTCAACCGCCCTCTTCTACAGATGGTATGTAGAACTTCGGAGCCTGACGCGAATGTACGCGGACACAAGAAGTGTTGGGACATCCAACAGGCGGAGAACCCAGATTAAGCAGTTCGTCACTGGCCAGTTGCTTGGCCCGACGAATCCGAGGAGCCGTCGCTTCTGGAGTCAAAATGAAACGGTCGGATATCCTGCGAGTTGTGCGAACAGCAATCTGATATAACCTTGGTCAGCAATCCCATTTTCAAACGCGCCCTCAAAGTGTAGTCTCGCTTGATAACACGATTGAACTACCCCACTGGATTATTAGTCGCTGCGAATCCAGGCCCCATGTAGCAGCACTGCCATCTAGAATACTATGAATGCAGCCATTGAGCCGAGAAATATGCAGCAAAAACTACCAACTCACTATGTGATTGCCACTGCTTCACATAAAACTCCGAAACCTGAATAAAATCTGCTAAGCTTGTGCAAAAGTGCATATCATAGATTCGCGGCAGAATTGGACCTCTTGTTTTTTCTTGAACCTTCTTCATAACATGAATGAAGCACATTAAGAAGATGAAGTCGCAGTCGTACCGAAATATGCGCTCCAGCGTGTTCAATTGATCGTCCTCTGCGTCTTCCATCACATACTTCAGTCGGATCTGCTTCCCAATAACATCTAAATAAATGGAGCGGAACGCGAGTAATGCCATCATGTAGACACTTTTCAGACGCTGAGAGATAATGCAGAAAGCCACGGGATGAAATTTTCGAACCCGATCGGATATGCCGATCACTAGCAACGAGTAGCCGACCTGAGAAAGTTTGAACGTCGCATCGACGAGGAATACGAAGCTTTCCGGGTCTTGATCCACCCGTTGCAACACTTTCTTCGTTGTGATACCTACCACAAATGGTTCCTCATCAGATCCATCTCCAACGACAAGGTTTACATTGGAAGTTTTCCATACGTGAAAGAAAATATGAGCGGAATCGTCGTTGTTACAATCGTAGGCCATATCCCGCACAGCCTTCACAATGTCGTCGTGGTTGTCGTTGCCACCAAGATTCGTCTTTGAATAGTAGTTCACAAAGTTCTGAACTGCGTTCAACCGTGGAACTTTGTCCGGGTCTAGCCGAAACCTGTCCCGAGGCATATTCCGCACACGTACGGGTTTCATACGTTGAGCTGTAAGCTCCTGGTAATATTTGTTTTGCTACCCCTGCCTTCGGTGGCGACCTTGCCTCCGAAAAGTGGCTACCGGTCTCATACAAAGTCATTCGCTGCGTCAAAGTGCAAGTAAGCATCTTTCCGAGCCAGCCACATTCCACTTGGGGGTATGCGGTTTGGCATGTTTGGGACTTGCACTTCAGTAACTGGTATTTCATAGGGTGCTTGGTCGGATTCGCGCATTAGGTGCACGCAGTCGTGTTGCTCTTTGTCACGCGCGATGTCTTGTTTGATTCCATACTGTAAGCTTATTCCCGTCCTCCTCCGACGTGGCGAACGCCAGCTCTCTCCAGTCGATCTTCCTCGGTATAGAATCCGTGTATGTGTGTGTGTGGTGGGTGAGATTTCAGAATAATGACCGTCACTGTTGCGAATGACTGGGGTGTCACGAGACCGGTGTGACTCCTTTTATGTTGTATATCTCACCGTGTTCTGTCTTTGGTGAGCTAAGCTACTTTTGTGTGTGTTTTCAGACAACCTATGTGCACAATTTCATATTTGCTTTTCTTCACGCTAATCCATATGGTTATTTTATTTACAGTGTCGTCAAGCTGTCGGTGAGCCCAAACGTAGTGTTCGGTGAAAACAATGCGTTGTCCTCCACAGGCAATCACTTCTTCGGCGTCTGTCGAGGCATCTCGACACAGTGCAGATTGGGAAAGGGGGAACTTGGCGAAGTAGAAAGAGGATGAATTAGAAAGTGAGATTAAGTTAGGAGCTCGACCAGAGCTCAGTCGTTCTACACGTGGAGGCCTAAGGAACAACCAATCAGAAAACTATAAGATCTATACATTCTAAAACTTATCCTAAATCATGGGTTCGTACTGTGTAAGTTATGTGCAGGTGACAAACATCCACACTCCTGTCACCAAAAATGCCATCACTGCGAAATCTGTTACACCCACTTGTACGTAAGGTTGGCCACTCTGTATAAGCAGTTGCCCACGCTTCTGATAAATATTAGCAACACTAGAAAAACCAAACGCTGTGGTAGCTGATTAGATTTTCGTACGGTTTTCCGAAAATGTCTGACGACACATAATTTTTTCTAGATTGTACTTAATTTTCTTTTCGAATTGGATTATTGGAGAATTTGTGATGCCGACGGAAAGTTTGTGATTACAGTATACTGTCATCCGGTGAGGACATGGATAGCGATTCATCGTGTAGTGATGACTATGTTGAGGATAGCTTTTGTAGCGAAGGCCCCGAGAGCGACGGATCAGCTTCCAGTGATGATGAAGAAAAGGCTTCTGAGCCGACTTGGGACTTAGATCCTGATCGTACTTGGGATATCTGGCAAATTGACAACGTTCGTTTTAACGAAGCAATTGGGATCTTTGAGGTGAGCGTTTTGTGGGACTGGAGACCGACCGAGAGAGCACCCCGTTATCGGCCTGGGAACCTATGTATCAAATGGCTGATACGCACCCAGAAGAAGTTCGCTCGCAATGCGCTTTAAGGAAAGCAAGATGAAGCAGTTTGAAGCTTTTTGCAAGAAAGATGACTACGGACGACGCTTCCAGGACGCAAGTGACGACTATTGCTGCATGTTTAACGCTTTGGATATTGCAGCTCGTGCCTTTGGTCGACCGAATTTGGCGTCTCACGTTGTTATCGACAAGTATCTCATGGAGGGCAAGTGCCGTGGTTTAGACCTTTTACGAGGTTGTACATGGAAACAATTTTCGGGGCTATTGCCCAAGCTTCGCTCGGCTGGTTTCGACATTGCTGTAAACGCGCTCAAGATTAACCATATTCATGGTGGACGACGAGGTCGACGTGTGCTTCAGGAGCTGGACCTTCATGTTGGTCTGTACCTGGTGGGAGCATTCAATCGCCATTTCACGGATATGTTGTAATCCTGCGCGTTGCCAAAGGCGGTACTCAACGTACTATTATCGACGAGGGCAAGGACAGTCAAGGACAGTATTTACTGTGAAAAATCGATCGAAGAACTTGAGTGGATTAACTTCTATACATTTGTTCGTCCGTTCCGTATTTTCCACAAGCGCCAGTAAGTACGCGAGAATGTCTGAAGTGGATTTCACGGTGGGTTTTAAATCTTTGGATAATAAATATTAATGCTCTCGCCATTAAATTCTTGTGTCATTTTTGGGTTTATCGGTGCTTACTGACACCAAAAAATCCCCTCATATTTTCAAAGATTGGCTTGGCTAAAGCTTTAGTTCAAATATCTGCACACATTTCGCTTGTGCTACAGTAGTTAATAATGAACTCGTTTCTTGACACTTTCTCCTGAACGAAGAAATACTTTACGTCAATTGGCTTACTCCGGCCATGGAGAAGAGGGTTATTACATATTTTTATGCAGCTTTGGTTGTCTTCTAAGATCAACGTTGGCTTAGTGCTGTCGTAGCCGAACTCTTTCAATAATAGCTAAGATACACGAGTTCTTGCATGCACTAAGACAACGCGATGTACTCAGCTTCTGTTGTTGACAGTACAACTGTATGGTGGCGACATGAGACCCAACTTATAGGACTATTGGAGAATTTGGTAATGTAACCGCCAATACAGCGTCGTGTGTCTTGACATGCTGCAAAGTCTGAGTCCGTGTATGCCATTAGATATTCATCTGCCTGTAGGAGTTCCAGGTTCTCCACTCCTCATAGAGTGATGCCAAAGTCTTTTGTGCCATTATGGTAGTGGAGGCCATGCTTGACAGCATTCCAGTGAGGTAATCCAGGATTGTCTAAGTATTGAATAACTTCCCGAATGAAATATGCAAGGTCAGGGCGAGTACCTGTCATCAGGTACATATAGCTGCCTACAGCTTCTAGGTATGACTTGCTAGCCATGAGGGCCTTAGCTTTATCATCAACAGGGCTGTCTGTCGTGCTCAGCTTGTTTGCGATTAGAGTTCTCTTTGGATAGCTATCTAGCATCGAGGATCGGTCGAGTACTTTGGTGGCATAGCTCTTCTGATGTATGAAGATAGATCGATTCGCACGCTTCCGCTCAATGGTCCAACCAAGGAGATACGATATTTAACCTAAATCGGTCATGTGGAACTCGGAGCTCAGGGCCGATTTGACCCTAGCAACGACTTGCTTGGACATTAACCTAAATCGGTCATGTGGAACTCGGAGCTCAGGGCCGATTTGACCCTAGCAACGACTTGCTAGGACGGCGAAATGATCAACAGGTCGTCAACATTGACTGAAATGTAGCATGGTGCATTGAATATGACTTTGAAGAACACACAACGGTCCTTGACAAGACGAGTGAAGCCGATACGTCCGGGGTACTCGGCAAAGGTATGATACCAAACACGAGGAGCTTGTTTTAGGGCATAGAGACTTTTACCAAGACGGCATACCATGTCGGGTTTATCCTTTGATGCGAATCCCTCACGCTGTTCCATGAAAATTTCCACGTCAAGTGAACCGTTAATAAAAGCCGTCTTGACGTCCATTTGTTCTACCGCATAGTCAAAGGTAGCTGCAAGGGTGAGTAGTAGTCGCAGGACTTCCATTCGTACGACAGGAGAAAAAAATCTGTGTAGTCGATGTCGTATTTTTGCTGGAAATCCTTAATAACAAGGCGATATTTAAATCGGACAACACTACCAGTTTCATCGCGTTTTCTTACGAATACCCATCGACACTGGAGCACCTTTCGACTATGTGGTCGCGGTATTAGTGTCCACGTCCGGTTTTCGATGAGTGACTCATACTCAGAGAGAGCAGCAGCATGCCAGTCAGATGCAAAGGATGATTGCATAGAATTTCTGTATGTCTTAGGGTCTGGGTCATAGCGAGATGCTAAGAGACCAACGATGATATTGTGCCGGGTATGTTCCTCATCCAGGTCAGCGAACTCATTGAGTAGTAAAGCTTTAGAGTAGACTACACGAGTGTCTTCAGATTTGACTCTTTTGTAGATGAGGTACATACGACAGCACTAGTGGTCATCAGGGAAGGTTGGTTCGGTTTAAAAAGCCTACTCGATGAGGGCAAGAGCTCTTTACGAACAGGTAGAGACGTGCTAAGTGGATCGGAGGTGGCCCGGTCAAGAAAAGTCAGTCTGGGGAATGTGTCTTCTTTGAATGTTACATCTCGGCTGTAAATGGTTTGATTCTCCATCGTGCTGAGAAGTCGATAGCCATTTTTGTTTTGTGGAAGGCCAACAAACATGCACAGTTTAGCGCGCGCTTCGAGTTTGTTGCGGTGCGGCTCTGGTGTAAGGGCAAACGCTGCACAACCGAGCACCTTGATGTACGCATTTGTTGCGGTGCGGCTCTGGTGTAAGGGCAAACGCTGCACAACCGAGCACCTTGATGTACGCCAGAGAGGGTTTCCTGCCGTGCCAAAGCTCATGAGGAGTGAACCCTGTAGGGAGGATACTGCTGGTAGTACATCCTCCGACATCGGTGAATGAAGGGAAGGGTTAATGAGGTGTGTAACGTACTGGCAGCACTCTCCCCAAAGCTGGCGAGGTAAGTCATCATCAATGAGTATAGCACACACACGCGCTCAAGTATTGTGCGCATCCGGCGTTCCGCGACACCATTTTGTAGGGACGTATACGCATTTGTGAACTGAGCATGGGTGCCGTAGCAATCGAAGATGATCTTGCAAAGTTTTTCGTATTATTTTCCGTTGTCGCTTTGTATCCGCTGAACCTCAGGATCGTACTGGTTGAATTGAGTCTCCAATGTACTAACCTCAGTGTTAAAGCGACTTTTGGCCGCTTTACGGAACTGCTCGTAACAGTCGTACACGTCCGATTTCTGCGCAACCGCATAGAGGTGCATGAAGCGAAAATAATCATCAATGAGCGTAATGAAATAGTGAGCTCCACTCAAACTAGGATAGGGCAAGGGACCATTGATGTCAGAATGATCCTTTTCAAGAGGTGCTTTTGAGCGACCGATATTTTTATTAAAGGGGATACGATGGGCTTTGGCAAAGATACACGATGGACAGAAATGCTTGGGGATGGCTGATGCCTGAAAGAATGCCAATTCTGGAGACGCTTGGATCCTAGACATGGTCTGCATCACACGAAAGTTAGGATGATCGAGACGTTTGTTCCATAATATTACATTTGGATCCATACCTGGTTGAGTCACAAGCGCCCTCGCGGGTGAAGTTGAAGCCATGAGTGCGCTGGATTGCGACTTAGCTGGCGATTTAGCCGTGAGCTGGAACAGGTCCATGTTGGCAGCAAGTTCAGCGTGGATCTTGAAATCTTTGCCCACGAAGAAGGTACAACGTGAGCTACTGAACACGAGGCGGACACCCACTTTTAGAATTTGAGCGATAGACAGGAGATTGAGCTTCATGTCAAGTACATAAAGTACATCGCGGAATTTCATTAGGCGCTTCGCACCGGTGGTGCCAGACACTTCAAGAACAACATCGCCAATGCCGCGAATGGGTAACTCCTTCTTGCCACCTACCATGATAGCACCGGTGTACGGCCTGATCTCCTTGAACCATGATTTCTGATAGGCGGCATGGCAAGTACAACCAGAGTCAACCGTCCAGGTAGCGTCATGGGGATCGGCGCTCGTGGCAGAGACAGATGTCAGGCATGATGATAGTGGCATAGGCAATGAGGCCCGCTTCACGACCACGTGAGCTGAACTGACGTGGGAGGTCGTCGAAGCTGACTGGGTTGCCGAGGCGATCGTAGATGTCTGTAGTTTTGGACGGAGCATCAGTGCGTTGACCCTGACGCTGGCGATCATCGGAGCGCTGGGTACGCTGCTGCTTGCCCGGAAAGGGGTTATGATCATCTCGGGGTCTGCGGTCAATGGTACCGAAGTTTGCCGGAAGGACCGTGCTTTCTTTTACCGATCCATTGCGTAAGTGTTTTTGCAGCACTCGACAGTCACGGATAACGTTAATAGGACGTTGGCAGTAGCTGCAGCTGGAGCCAGACCAAGCGCATGGGGGATGATCACGACCGTGAGGCGCACTGGAGATTACTCGGAGTGCCGTTTCACCGGCTGTCATAGAAGACTCCGGACTACCCTTCGCAATGATGTACTTACGCTTGGCATAGTCATCCATCACCTTCCGTTCGATATTGATCTTGAGGTCGGTATACGGGATGAACTTTTTGCTACCTTTCCAGATGGCTAGGTCGGGCTTCCAGGTGCTGGGCATAGCATGGTAAAGATAGAGCGACTTTTGTTCGTCGGTAATGACAATACCGGTGGCTCCGCAGCAGCCTTGAGCTCACGCTCAAACGTTAGGAAGAACTCCATAAGATCGGTGCCTTCCTCGTACTTGATAGTCATCAGGTAGTGATTGATGTAGTACGGCTCTCTGTGCGCTGTCGATCCTTCGTAGCGATCACGCAGCTTTTGATAAATAGCAAAAGCCGACGTTGACCCTTCGACCAGTACTTCATGGGCGTCGTCGATCGTAGAGATCAGAAACGATCTCGTTTTGCGCTCCAATCGACATCTTTCACGTGTGATCGGCTTGCGAGCAGCACGCTTTTTGGCCGCTCGGAGCTTGGCTCGAGCTTTCTTATTCTGTGCTCGGAGAAATGCTCGGCGTCTTTCCTTGTCCTTCTTGGTTTCCAAAAATGCCTTTACAGCCGGTGGGGTTTTGGTAGGCGTCTTCGTCACCTTAGCAACCACAGCCTCGAACGAGTTGCCGGGGCCTCGGAGGAGGAACTACTAGCCTTTGGCTGAGCAGAATCATCGAGGTCGGCGTTGTCATCAATACGATCGTCTGGGGGAAGAGTACCCGTGTCGGAGAGCAGGGCGTCCGATGAGGAGGGCGAGGGTGGGTGGGATGACTTGGAAACAGATGGGTCGGAACCTTCATCGTCGGAGTTGGCGGCAGAGGACTCGGAGTCACCATCGTAGTCTTCTTGGTCGATGAATCCGAGGAGATCTCGGCCGTCGAGCGCAGTACGAACGCGCGCGTTCCAAACGGGGAAGTTGTAGCCGTTCAGGCAGGGGAAGTCTTCACCGGTTCTCCCCAACGTGGGGCTCAAAACCTGTCGAGGCATCTCAACACAGTGCCGATTGGGAAAGCGGGAACTTGGCGAGGTAGAATAGGAAGAATTAGAAAGTGAGATTAAGTTAGGAGCTCCGACCAGAGCTCAGTCGTTCTACACGTGGACCACACTATCAGATCTAGACATTCTAGAACTTATCCTAAATCATAGGTTCGTGGTGTGTAAGTTATGTGCAGGTGACAAACATTCACAGCGTCTTATTACGCTATGGAAACTGATTCCCACCGACAGAGACTATTACAGTATTACAAATTAAAAGCGGGTTTAGGACTGGTGTCCTGGCCTTCAAATCTCGAAAGCTGGAGGTGTAGACAGATATTATATCGCCCTGCCTCACCCACTTAATCCTTCCCTGTAGGGATTAGCCATATAGGGCCGAGCGAGATGTTACCACGGTTGGTCCTGGGTTTCAGCCCGCGTGCTCCGCACACGGATCTTAAAACCGCAGGCGTTGTTTTGGCTTGCCGAGCACACCTCGACCTACATAAAAGCAGCAATTACATTCACTATTGGTCTACATACAAGTTAAGATGTCACACCGGCTCTATTAGTTGTACTTTAGTCACTCTCATTCCCGCCACCGTCTTGCCTTTTCGGAAGCTTCATGGCTTTCGACTGGTGGAAAACACGTGAAGCTGAATCTGCTTTTGGGACAGTGGATTCGGCGAGAGACTACAGATCATCCTGTCATAACTAATTTCTTGAGTTGCTATCAGGTATAGCAGGATAATCAATTAGTGAGATAACAAACCTCGATTAAGCATATTATATAGGGTGGTTTTTGACCGTTATAAAATATTGCTTGGACCCATGATAAATCTGCGCTCGGGAGCCAAAATGAGACTAAACAGAAGGAATCGTTGCCAAGTCGCGCCAAACTTAGAATATTTAATGCAAAACACGGCTCTTACACTATATTTCATCCCATTTTAAGTAT
>JAIKVB010001134.1:0-15245 GCA_024679045.1 Phytophthora brassicae
TTGTAGCTGTACACAGATCCGCGTTTGTGGGTCGTTGCAGCCTCCTCACTGGTATAGCTACAAATTGGGATTGCTGTTGGGTTATTTGCGCAACTACTGACAGTATTTTGTCATCAGGTATTTGCGGTGATTCGCGTAGTGATTGTGCCATTGGCATCGGCCAAAGTGAAGGCGTTTCCAGCTTTGTCTACATTCGGTCAATCGCTCTTCAGCAACACAGTAGTATCCATGTTGCACTCTGCATTATCGTCACTTTTGGCGCTTTCGGCTCTGCTATCGTCACATTCTTTGCATGGTGATTATGTCAACACTGCAACAAGCGGCGAATTCCTGGCCACCGCTGTTTCTACTGGTAAAGTGTCAATTGCGCTGAGTTTTGCGCTATTTTACTTGTTAAACTGAAATTTGCACTACTATTTGGGCTTTAGGATACTTCGCCTACGACTTGTGGGACTATATGCTGAACGGCCTGTATGTCAAGAGTCCCGGTATTATTTTGCACCATGTGGTGGTGCTCGTTTGCTACATCTCCGCTCTCACCAAGACTGTTGGCGTTCCACTACTGTCGCTCGCTCTCATTTGCGAACTCCACTCGGTATTTATGCACGCTCGCAAACTGTTGACTATGAGCAATTTCTCGGTAAGACAGTCTTTGTTGCAGTGGGTGTGGCGTGCACAATGGGGGACGTTCCTTGTGGCACGATTTGCGCCTCATTTCATAGTTACAATGCTGACGTATCAAGCCAAAGATCTCTTCGCGCAACAGGTAAACCGAATTGTACAGCTCATTTATATATCTTTATTATTTTCTAACTTTTTATCCTTTGCAGCTTCACTTCGCCATGGCTTTTATTGGAATGATCTTCATTAACCTTCTTAACTTCCATGTACGACTTTCATCGTCTTTTTTCTCAAACTATTTGCGATAACTAAATTGTGCTCCACTTTATTTGCGCAGCTCTTCCTCGACGTGCGCAAAGCGTATCACAAAGATTTTTCCAGTGTGTCTATTGCCACCAAATCGTCCTAAAAAGTCTAAAATCCAGTCTTCAACTTGCATCTGCGACGTGTGGGAAAAGTCTAAAAACGGTCTTCTTTGCGCTGTACACAGTACCACACCATTTTCTCTCTGAAGAATTTACTGCAAAAAGAGGTGCAAACGCGGAGGGAGGCAGGCAACGCGCAAGCGGACGCCATGACCATGAAGGGTTCCAAGACGGATGCGGACTGGTTCTCCCCTGAAGAATTGGCGGCTGCGCGCGAAGAGTATTTGCAGGAGCAGGAGAAGGAGCAGCCGTCACCTCAGGTGAAATTGCACTATGCAATTGCATTAGCAAAAAGTCGGAAGCGCGACGATAAATACCGTGCCATCGGGTTACTCGAAGGTACATTTCTGATAATTTTTGTAGCATTGTCATCTTTTGATAATGTACCCTTGGTTATCAGATCTGTTAGAAAAGAGTTACGCTCCTAAAGAGAGTTTGTACTGGATCGCACTCACATTGTGTGGACTGGGTGACTATCGCGCAAGTCGCAAATACTGTGAGCGATTGCTTCGGATGGAGCCATCACATATGAAAGCGCAACTGTTGCACAAACGAATTAAACAAGTCGTCGCAAAAGGTTCGTAAAAAGTTTCTTAGTGGAAAGGTTATTTCGATACTAAAGGGTTATATTGGGTTATTGATTTTGTCGAGCAGAAGACGGCGTGGTAGGCGTTGGCATCGTCGGAGCAGTCGTAGTAGCAGGACTTGCACTCAAATTTTTACTCAAGAGATAAGTCAACTGATAACGACGACAAAAGTTAGTGTTCATCCGACGTTTTTTATTGGCAGGACAAAACTACTTACACTACCTATCGTTTTTCTCTATATGCATCAAGTACCTAAAAACTCGCCTGTAAGTTACAGCTGAGAGAGCGCTTGCTGTTCATCACCGCTAAGTTTCGCCCAAGCTCCCTGCACCACTGGACCAGGCAATTGAGACTGCAACTTGGTCAGCAACTCACGCAGTTGAGGTTTCACTTCCTCCGAAATGGTCGCCACATCTTCGTCATCTGCTGCATCCTCCGCTTCAGCAAGGTCAAACACTACAAAACAAGCAATTAATAGTCAGATCCAAGTCTTTTTTGTACAGAATTCATCAGAAATATCAACTTACAGAGCGCAGAAGCGAAAATCTTGAGGATCACAAAGTCCTTTTTGTACAGAATTCATCAGAAATATCAACTTACAGAGCGCAGAAGCGAAAATCTTGAGGATCTGAGGCAGATTGGCGTATTCAGCACCGAGAACATGGACGTTGCCGCTGCTAACCATCGAAATTAGACGCGCGTGGACTTCTTGAGCTTCTAGCACGTCAGTACGTAGCGGTAGCCAGCTGAGCCATACAGGCCACATATTGGCGGCATCTACAGCTCCTTCACGAGCCAAAATGATCTTCGCTACAGCACTAATCGAATTATCACGAGCCGCACAAACTTCGTCATTTTCCACGTTAGCTGAGGCGTTAATCAGGTTCACCAGCTTCTCCAAAGCGTTCTGGCAGAACGGATCGAAAGCAGCTCCGCATTTCTCAGCACTAACACCAATACCATAAGCAGAAGCTTGGATCACAGAAGGACTCGAGTCTTCAAGTCCCTGCACAAGGTGGTTCAGGAACAGCGGCACTAACTCCTGAGCTGCAGCTCCACAGTGTTCGATGATATCGTCGATCATGCAGATAGCCCTGTACAAGGTGGTTCAGGAACAACGGCACTAACTCCTGAGCTGCAGCTCCACAGTGTTCGATGATATCGTCGATCATGCAGATAGCCTGGCCACGCATCATTGATACAGTCTTCTGCTCCAAAAGAGGCGTCACGAATGCGAGTAGATGAGCGTGGAAAACAGGGAAGAAAGCTTCCTTCTGGATCTTTACAATCCATCCAATGGAGTCGACCATGGAGCGGAAGACACCTTCTTCCAGCTCATCGTTTTCAGTCTGTTGTAAAGCGGCTTCAGCATCATAATCCTCATCCTGCTGGTTCTCCTGGTGCTGAGTTAATAGACGTTGAGCACTGTTGGACGCCACCGTCTTGAAAATCTCCACCACACGAGGAACGTGCTCAAGAGGAATGCCAACTTGGAATCCCTTGTCCTGACTCTCCTTACAAATTTCCAGAACCGCCGACATAGCCTCAGCGAAAGCACCAAGACACTCCAAGTCTTCCTCTTCCTGTAAACCTTTCAGCATCGGTTCAAAAAACTTCTCAAACAGTTGTTGAGGGAACTGCGGAGCCGTCGAGCCATGGCCATGGTTCAACGTGCCGTCTACTGCACAATTCAGTAGTTTACCCATCGTCAAACTGCTCACAATGCGAATATCCTCGACGTACTCGAAATCAATGAGCGGAATCATCACTTGAGCCACCTCAGCCACGTACGGGTAGAACCAGCCTTCTAAGTCAAGCGCTGACTGGTAAAGCATGTTGCAAGCGTTTGTCTTGTCTTCCAACGCGCTGGTATTGATCTCCAGACGCTTCTTGCCCACTCCACGGATCTCGAGCGTCATAGTGTCCTTACCATCAGCAGTCTGGCCATCTTCCTCGTCATCACCGTCAGTAACATCCGACAGCTGAATGTCAGGCTGGATCTGCGCCTGCTTGATTAAAGCAGGGATCACATGGGGCAGGTAAGGCACAAAGTCCTCTTTTAGGATGCTGCCGATACGCACACACGATTGCGCCACGTACTGCACTTCCGGTCCTTCCAGCTCCTCACTCGACTGCACGCGCACCAGAATCTCCATGATCTCCTTGGCGTCGTTCACAAAGCGTTCCTTACCCACCGCCTGGCCAATCAGGGCAATCGACTCCATAGACTTACCACGCAGCAACGAGAACTCCTTACCGTGTGCATTAGTAAGCACCTCTTTTGCGAGCGGGATGAAGATATCGTAGAAGCGCAGGAACTCGTCACCAATGACTTTAGCCACACTAGCCACGGCCGTGATCGCCTGCTCCTGAACCTGACGCGGACACAAACGCATCGCATTGAAGAGAGCCTCCAGCAGCGCCTGACTGTATGGAGCGACCTGTTTGGCCTTGCACACGTTTGTGTTGCAGAAATTGATGACGACGCTGGCTGCGAGCGCGCGGGTACGCAGCACGCCTTGCTCGTTCTGAATCAGCGCCGTAAGCGCCGGCACAACCACAGAATGGAACTTAGTCTGGAAGTTCTTGCCCTTCTCCACTTCACCAAAGTCCTCAGCGATCTGGCCGATACTGTGCAGCGCCGCGTACTGTACGCGCGGGTGCTGATCGTTCAAGAACGGCAGTACCATACCCACCACATTGTCGAGTTCACGAGTCATGAGCGACTTGGCTCCTTCGCCTAGTAAACACATAGCGTACAGTCCAGCACGACGTTTACGCCAGTCAGCATCTCCAAGGAAACCCTTAATCACTGGAATGGCCACTGGTAGTACAGCGTTTCCACCGAGAGAAGTACTGAGACGGTCAATGGCAGCAGCAGCAGCGTTACTGATCGAGTTGTCGGCGTCGTTGGCCTCAGCGAAAGTCTCTGGGTCGTCAAACTTGTGTACCCATGTGTCGTCCTCCTCTACCTCGCACATGAGCTGAATAACGAGGGGAACCACCGACGTGACGATGAACTGCGACTTGCGGACCATCCCACCAGCATTCTCACATAATGAGATGAGGAACTCAAGTGCAAGTTCGCGCGTTTCCGAGTCGAGTTCTTGCGATGAGCACACGAAGATCATAGCGCGGGCTACGTCGTCCAGTGAATTGCGGAAGAATTTCGGGTGCACTTCAGCAATTTGCACGAGAGACGAGAGAACTTCACGGAAAGCGACTTCTTCACCCGAGCTGACGAGGACTTGGATGATACGCAGCATGGGGTTAATGATGATGGCGAAAGCTGAGAGTTCGTGCTTGTCTTCCAAAGTGAGGAGAAAAGCTGCGGCTGCCTTGAGACTGGCGATCTGCACCTCTCCGTTACTGTCGTTGAGTGAGTTGGTGAAGAGCGTGAGGAAGCTTTCTTTGTGTGGGGCCAATAGCTCGCCCACGTACTCGGCTAGCTGAGCGAGCAGGTCGAAGGCCGTGACACGTAGTAGCGCATCTCCGTTGGTAGTGAGAGCGGACACGGCGGTGAGAAGCTCGGGCCACTGCTGCTCGAACTTGGCCGACACAGCGGCCAACTCGGCGATGAGGTGGCCCAATTTGCGGCGGATGTGGGCGACAGGCTCGCTGGCTACAGCCTCCAGCAACTGCGCCTTGAGCGTGGCCTGTGCAGTCGCGTCCAGCTGCGTGTACACGCCGGCTTTGACTTCCAGTAGCGGACGGAGCAGCACAGGGGCGAAGGCGCGCGCTTCTGGCTCGGGAGCGGCGCGCAGCAGCTGCACTAGGTTGGCCACGAGTATCTGCGGCTGCTCGACCTTAAAGGACTCGTAGGATGCCTCGGCCTGCTTGCGCGTGGCGTTGTCATTGCTCATAAGAGCGGCCACCAGCGCCGGGAAGTCCATGATGATACAGTCGATTAGGTACGCGGCGACTTTGGGAATGCGGTGGCAGCCAGCCACTCAGCTGTTTGTTCACATGGGTACACTCAGGTTTTTGATTAAGTATACGTTTTGTGGCGCTTACTGTAATAAAAGGTCCATTGTCTTCTGTCCCAAATAACCATGTGCTATCTGACTAGCGAATACAATGTATCCATTTTTTCTTGACATTAGTACGTCTACAAAATATCTTATACTAAAATTTACTTGGATAAAATCTCACTTAAACCGGGACACACGCCCCTACCGGTAGTTCTGATTCCCTGACGCTGTCCAATCGCGACAGTCACAGAATTAAAAAAGAGCAAGTCTCAACATGACGCTGCTCAAGGCGTCTCCTACGTCCTCGACATGCAGCTCTAGCAGCTCCGTCAGTAGCAACAAGCGCGTCGTAATGCCCAAGCCCACCTTCATGGAGCATCTCTCGCCCGCAACCGAAGTGGCGATTCGTCTGCTGCCTGGCAATGACGTACGATCGCATGCCACTCAAATATACAATAACCCTTCATTTACTCAGCTAATTCTGCTCTGTTTAACAGCGTTGCGTAGACTGCAAAGCTGTTTGTCCACAGTGGGCGGGAGTTTCCTTTGGTGTATTATTGTGTCTGCTCTGTGCTGGAAAACATCGTTCACTGGGAGTTCAAACGAGTTTCGTCAAGTCGCTCTTAATGGACACGTGGTCTACGAATGAGGTACGCGCACTGGAATTAGGTGGCAATGCCAAGTGGCTAGCAGTATGTACAGGCGCGGGCGTTGCGGACCTTCCGCTGGTGGACAAGTACGCGTCCGACGTGGCAAAAGCGTACAAGAACAGAGTTCGGATTGCTGCAGCAAAAGACACGTCAATGGACTGCGCGTTCACTGCGAGTGCATTTTTGTCCATGTTAGCTGGAACTTCCTCTTTAAACAATGAAGTGGACGATAGTCGATTGGTGAAAGAAGATCCTGCTTGGAAGAATCAGGAGCTGAGCGATGCTGAAAGGAACACGGCTGTCAAGTGTACGATGTGTCAATCGTTTGTATCTTTAGAAAAGCTGAACTTACACTCTAAGACTTGCTCTGTTAGTGCGTCGGTACGTTCTGGATGGTTGTTTGTACTGAGCAATTTTGTATGAAGTTTAACGTGTTTCTTGCTGTGTCAATAGGGTTCTGTGGAGTGGAGAAAGTATGAACGCCAGATTGGAGCTCCTGGTGAACCGTTAGGCTTTACCGTTGTGAAAGCAAGCAGTGGGTATGCGGAGGTATCTCGTGTTAGCTCTGGTGGTGCAGCTGAGCGATCCAATGTGATTGTTGGCAGTCTTTTGATCGGCTTGGACAAGGTGAAAAATGTGAAATTTGACGAGATCGTGGAGATGCTTCGAACACTTCCGCGACCGATAATTTTTCATTTTGTCTTTCGTTCTCAGACGACGCCTGAGATTTCAAAGACCGTGATATCTTCCGTCCCAGAGCCAAGAACTGTTGAGATTAATGTGACGCTGCAAGCAAATGAGGAGTTAGGTTGTTCTCTGGCTACGAACGACTTTCACTGCGTCGTACGAAGTGTAGATGAGGATTGTATCGCAAGGAGGTATGGGATTCTGGTTGGGTCTCGTGTGGTTGCTGTCAATGGACGCAAGTTTCTCAAGCCGAAGGAGTTTATTCAGGAGATTTGTACAGCCCCACGTCCGATTCAGATAACGATGCATCGCGTTGAAGGACTCATGAGAGGCTGGAGCAAGTAAAAAGGTGACGAATTCTGTCTCTTGTTAGAAAAAAAATTGAGTATGTAAATGGGAGAATATGATGCATGGTATTTACCGTTGTTGACAGTCTCACGCCATCACCCTTGAAGCTCTATAGATCAGGAACTAATCGAGCACCCTCAAGTCGGCTTTGATAGTAGCTAACCACACAGTCTGGCTGTGTATCTTTTTTCTTGTCAGGTAAGCGAAGGCTTGAAAATACAGGATGGTACATCACTTGTTTGAGAGTTGGGCGCTTCAATGGGTTAAAGTCAACCATTTTCTTCAACAGATCCATCGCACCTCGAGTAGTCTCCAGTCCATCGCGGCATCGACGAATAATAGCGTTGGAGCCATTTGATAGTGAGTACAATGCTTGGTCATGAACATACTGATCTTTTGGTGTCTTCAAATGTTGCTGTGCGTTGTTTGCTCGTCTCGATCGTCGTTTGGAATGTTTGTTTGCCGGATCTTCCGGTCGTAAATGCTTTAACAACAATTGCCACACCTGGTCAATTCTTTTGGCTTCACTTGGGTTTTGATCGGGTAGCCCAAAGAGAACGAGATACCGATACAGAGTGTGGCAAAGAGTGTTCTCGTCGTGACCATGTGCCACGCTTTTAATCACAGAGAATTTCGAGTTTTTACGAGTGTTCTAACGTTGTAAAAGCAAAGCAAAAGTGCAGTTGAGATAGTTAGGCCGATATTCATGCAAATTAAAACAATTCCAGAATGTACTTACCAGCCACAAGAGCCTCAAGTCTGTTAGAAGCTCGGCTGGACAATGCACTTCTTCCAAAATTTCTTCGTACGGAGCACTGTTTGCAACATCAAATTTGTTAGTAGCTTCACCATGTACTAAGCTAGACCAGCGTTTAAGTATACCTTCCAGTAAACAAATGCAAGAGACAGAGCCCCAGTGGGAATGTATCTGCAGCGTATGACTGTTCAGCTGCATCACCTTCCAACAAAAATTCCACAGGTGAATTTTCCAGCGTAGCAAACTGGTCAATCGTCACTGGGATTCCCAAATTGTCTGTGTTGGAGTCGGCAGAACCATAGTCGGCCAGTTTCACCCAGTAGGAAAAGGATGCGGGCAGTCGGAGGACAAAGCACGAATCTTCCAGTAGATAATGCAGCACAACATCAGCTTCTGAAGCTTTTCTGAGTTTGCCTCGGCTGATATCTTTCAGAAAGAAATTAAGAAGCTGTAATCACAAAATAAATCAGTTACAGATTAAACAGAAACTGGTGTAGCCATCGTCACGAACCTTAAGATCGTAATGCCGCAAGTTGAATTTTTCTCGGGCACAGTACAACCCAAACACCATTTGGAAGAAAAATGGCACAGCAACTGATTCGTGAGGAATTGCCTTGTTCTTCTGTAAGCCAATAAAGTCTTCAAGGTCGCCTCCATCGCAAAATTCCATTCGAATGTACTGAAATAATCGCTCGTTCTCGTCACTCGCAGATGACAAGAGTGGGTCTTGTACACGGCTTAAGTCACCAGAATTCGTACACATATCCGATAATAATTCCACTGGCCTGCGACGTGTTTTGCTACCCCAGCGATCGGGTTGTGGTTGCTCGTGAGCGAGAAAAACTTCGAAAATCCGAAGGAAATTGGGGCAAACGCCGTCCTCAGTTGCATGTGATAACAGTATCGAATGTGCGACTTCTTGCCGAACAACACCCTATCGCAATTCAAAAGGTTAGTCAGTAAGTTGTTTGCGAGATCCACCAACTTTGGTAGTGCTTACCTGGTTACCGGTATCTTCGATAGCTCCAATATCCATTACGCTGATAGCTTCTAGTCGCTTTTGTTCCGACGAAAACACCTTGAAGACTTTCTTGTAAGCTCCGTCTGCGAGATAATGACCACGAGGGTGGCTGGTGTAGATTTGATCCATTGAATAAACGTTCGATCTCCTGTTTTGTACCACAAAAACAGTTCAATTAAATCTTACGTTAACATGACAAAACGTTCGATCTCCTGTTTTGTACCACAAAAACAGTTCAATTAAATCTTACGTTAACATGACACGCAGGTGGTTACCCCCGATACATACGTTGAGTAGTCTGCACTTGTCCACGCATAGGTCCTGGTAAAACACCACACAACATAGCAAACCTTATTAGCTACCTCGTCAGTCTATTACACTAGTCCTGGTAAAACACCACACAACATAGCAAACCTTATTAGCTACCTCGTCAGTCTATTACACTGTAGCAAAACTTCACCAAACTTACATGACTGCCATATTTTTCCACATGATCGAGACCTTCCGCAGCACTTCTTTCATCGTTTTAGTATCTACTAAACCAGAGTGAAGAACAAGATGCAGCACGCTTTCTCCCAACATGCTTTTCTTCTGCGTTGAGCTCCGTTCAGCATGCGAAATACGTCTCTTCACTGGCGTCAGCGACAGTTTATCCATCTTTCGATCCCAAATCCAGTCATCCTCCACAGGCGGAAGAAAAGACGACGGCGTCGCTGCAATAGACGATAAGCGGCGTCCAGAAACTCTTCCCAACTTGGACAACCGTCGAGCTAGACGACGGTCTCTACGAACTGAAGGTTGTGCCAATGCATTCTCTATCGCATCAGCTATGGCCATATGTTGTACAGACGAGAGCCACTGATGGTTTTCTGAAAACGACACGACTTCCAGTTTCTGTGTCTCCAACTTCTCATAGTACTTTTTCATCCGAAGTATCACCGGATCAGTTGAAGATTCTCCACCTTTTTCCTTCTCATCCGCGTCATGTGCGCTATCGTCTGCATTTGCACTCTTAATCATCAAATCTTCCTCTTCATTATCCCTAAAAATCACAAAGAAAAACCAATTTTCAGATTCCCTTTCCTAATAATTCTGAAAAGTGCCACTTACTCTGCAATTGCAGGCACCCGCTGCTTTAACTCTCCCAAAATCACATCAGCCTTGAGATTTGTGACTTCCAGAGCGTTGCGGCCTAAAGAGGATGCAGAAGAGAAGCCCAGAGCCTTCAACCAGTTCTTTAGCTCGTCTCGTTTGCGCTTGCTCTTCCAATTGGCCGACGGCAGCTTCACCACGAACCCGTGACCCTTTCCGAACTCATTCTCGTATTTAATCTGCTGCACAGCGCTCAGCTGCTCCGACAGATACTCCAGGAGCTCCTGCGGCGCGTCGTGTACCAGTTCTTTGGTACCTTTCTCCTTGTGTTTCAGTTTCTTGGGTTGTCGGAGTGATTTCTTGGCCGCCGACTTCTTCTTGCGCAGTGGTTTAGATGGAGGAGAAGGTATCAGTTCTGGGAAGGCAGTAGAGGACGCACCAGCATCCTCCGCCTCGTCCGCAGACGACAGCGGCGAGCTGCAGAGTCTGCGCTTTCCCGCCATAACTTCAAATCTGAAAATAAAAAAATAAAACAAAAATGAACCAAATGGGACACCTTTTGCTGGACAAACATTTACAGTTGAAAAGATGAAAATTTATGTTTCAGTCTGAAAAAAATGTCCTGAAAAGTACAATAGAGTGTACTTTGAAGTAGTATTTACGTCCTTGTCAGCCTCTTTGTGGCGAACTCGTCCTGGATCTCCTGCATTGTTTTGCCACATGTTTCGGGCATGAACGTGTACACGAAGACGATCGAGAGTAAAACAGTGCACATGAATGGTGTGAAGCTGAAGTTGCCCAATCCAGCAGCAATGTAGGGATAGCTAAGACCCACCACGAGGTTAGCAAGCCAACTGCAGCCCACACAGACGGAATTGCCCATAGCTCGCACGTCGTCAGGGAATAGATCAGCCATGACAATCCACGCCAATGAGCCTAGACTTGAGCCGAATGTCGTCACGTAGCATGCTGTAAACACAATGGCGAGTCCAGGGAGACTGGAAACAAGCGATACTGTGATACCCACCGCACTGATAAACATACCCGTCAAACCGTACAAGATGAGCTTTCGGTTGCCCAACCAAGCTGCAAGCATACCGCAGAATATGGTTGGAAGCACGTTCACAAAGTTGACAGCCACGATACCGATTCGGTCGTCGGAGATACCTGCTTGTTCGAAGAGGGTAGAAGAGTAGAAGAACACTGCGTTGATACCCGTTAGTTGTTGTGCTCCAGCCACACCGACAGCAGTCAGCAGCTGACGAAGGAGTATCGGTGAGAACAACTTCGTGAAGGTGCACGGCTTGGGTGCGTCTGGGGGTGGCACAGCGTACTCACTACCCGAAGCAACTCCCGGGACAGGGTGATCCTGCTTGATCCATGTCTTCGCGACGTACGCATTCTCTTCGCCATACAGACGCGCCAGTTCTCGTTCTGCAAGACACGGCTTGGGTGCGTCTGGGGGTGGCACAGCGTACTCACTACCCGAAGCAACTCCCAGGACAGGGTGATCCTGCTTGATCCACGTCTTCGCGACGTACGCATTCTCTTCGCCATACAGACGTGCCAGTTCTCGTTCTGCAAGCTGGTGCTTTCCTACCATGATTAACCACGCTGGGCTCTCCACGACGATAAATGGAGCTAGTGCTAAGAACAATACCGCCAATACGATCGGGAAACCCGCGATATAACGCCAACCACTGCTCGTGTCAGCGAAGAAGAAAGCTACAGCCACCAACAGGTTACCGATCGTAATGGCGATTTGGAATCCGACTCCCAGACTATTGCGAAGATTTGGCGGTGAAATCTCACTGATAAAGCCCGGAATGACTGCAGTTGCACCACCCGATGCAACACCGGAAATCACACGTCCGCCGACGAACATCCAGATGCTTGAAGCGCTGGCTTGGATCACAGCACCTGCAATCATGAAGAGGCAATTGGTCATCATGATACGCTTGCGTCCGAATTCGTTGGAGAAGCGGCCACAGAGGAGAGCACCAATCATGCCACCTACGATCCAAGCACTGACGGCGATAGTCCATTGCGCTTTTGTGTGTCCTGGGAACATCAAACAGGTGCCGAGGGCGACGGGTCTGGTATCGCATTCCTCTTCATTGTTGAATGTTGTCAGGTTCAGCTGCGTGGTGGACCACCCGTATTGCAAAGGTTGCAGCAGAGAAACCAGCACGTTCGCGTACAGCACCCAGCGTGGGCGTACTGGGGCGTGGACGTCTGGTGCTGGTGGTGCGGTGGTTATGTCTTTAGTCATCGGAACCATCCGAATGTAGTCACTGGTAGTGCTGGGTGACGGGGAAGGCATTTCCATCAGATATGATTGAAAGATTGACTTGTTGATGGCTTAGCAAATTGAGTTGTGAGGTGATCTTTGGGGTTGTATAGAAAAGAGAGGATACACTTGCAAACAGGACTAGCGACGGTTTGTGCTGCTTCGGTTTTTCACGAGTTCGCAGTTGTTATGCACTCTCATGAAAGCTGTGGTATTGATTATTAGAGTCGAGAATCGTGATGCAGTGGGAATTTACTCAAATATGGATGGAGGAAGGCATCCGTGGCCACGGTCGAAAGCTGACAAACGGCAAAATAAGTCGCTAAAGACAGGGAGATGGACTTTAAAAACATGTAGATTACGGTAGTCTACTTCAACGAGTTCAGGGGAAGGGGCTGTCTTCGAGAGGTTGCCACCCGACACAAAATGCGTGAAATTGCGGCAGTTTGCTACATGAATTTGCCAAGTCATTTATTATTTTATGCGTAAAATAACGTGTAAAAAATTAAGAAACTGTTATTACATTTGCTCTACAATTCCGTCCTACATTTACATGTGAAGTGGTTTGCATCGTGACCAGATGTGCACTACTAAGTATACACGTACAATTTGTTAAGTACGCACCTGGGTACTGGAGTACTTGTGAAGTCAGATGTGCACTACTAAGTATACACGTACAATTTGTTAAGTACGCACCTGGGTACTGGAGTACTTAACCTTACCGGTATTTGACGGTAGTAGTAATATCCCTTGCCTAGTTCCAGTATAATCGACCTGCTGGCATCCAAACATACTTATCTTGTCGCGTAAGATTGAATCTACCCTGTTCCTGTCAAGTGCTATACTTATTGTCCAAAGGCAGCAAAGAATCACAGCAAGAATACCGGTATGCACGTCAAGCCCGGCTGGTCGCGGCAGGCAGCGAAGACACGTGCGCCGACCAAGTGGACATCAGACCACGTGGATCCCTGCGGCAAGTCCTCCATGGGCGTTTTGCTGGACTGGCTCGTGTCCCCAGGTAACTACAACCGCTGGCGAAGTTGCTCCTCATCAGGAAAGAGTTCGCGTCCGCTGGCTGGCGAGATTGTGCAACTGTTGCACGCCGAGGGGCTCGTGCATCGTACGCCCAGCCAGGTACAAGCCAAGATGACAGAGCTGGAGCTCTCGTACCGCGAAGCAGCGGAGCGTTTAGCCAGCACCAAGCGCGAGCTCCAAGCGGCCGAAGGGTCGCCGGCCGAACGCAATTTGCATCGCGTACTGGATCGCCACTGTCGCTACTTTGCCCTACTGCAACCTATTATGAAGGATGTAGAGGAAGACGCTCGCCCCAAGAAGCGACCAAGACTCAGTACGAAAAGGAAAACAGTGCAGCCTGTAGCGACTGTGAATGCTCCTCCAGTCGCTCCAGCTCGAGCTGCCAGTCCTCCGCCTATGAAGAAGACGTCTCAGCCTCAAATTCGTGAGCGACGAGGTCTGCAGACAACGTTCGAGGATGTGGCCTGGGACTTTGGTAGTGAGTCTGCGGGTGTGAAAGGCCCGATAACGCCGCCGACTACGCGGTCAGTGAAGAAAATCAATAGCAGACCCGTGGAATCTTCCCCAGTCATGTCAGAGGAAGGACAAGCAAGACGTTCACGCGGTTGGTTTGATGAGCCGATCAAGAAACGTCCAGCGTTGAGGACGATGGAAGAAATCGACCTGGAAAAGGCTCGTGTCGAGCTCACGTTACGCCAATTGGAGCTGCAGATGGCGCGCGACAAGGCGCTCGTCACGCGTGCGAAAGCTCGTTCGCAACTGCTTGAAGAAGGTGTGTCACGGCGAGAGGTCGATCGCCTCATGCCGTTCAACATCTGAACGCAAGTCTGGAACTTGGTGGCACCGAACTGATCTGCTTTTACTGCCAGAACGTTGATTGTACTAATGAAATGAGTGTGAAATGCTCAAGACAGATTGATGTGTGCTGTTGAAAGTATTGGGCATTTTCATTTGCTCTTAAATAGCGGTGGCTCTATTAGCTACGACTTTAGCAGGGTCAAGTCGTGCTTGGTCTTCTATATCGATCCTCATATGAGGAGGTGGGGAGAGGTTGGTCGGACGTGGAACGATGTGCAGCTCGCATGGTCGTCCATTGTCGTCTCAAGTGTACTATCATGTAGTCTGGTTGTCCTGTGTAGGTTGGTTGTTAGTAGTCGATGCTTCATCTACGCTTGAACTGGGAAGGTGCGTTGCGAGAGCAGCACGACGAGCTCGATTTTCGAGACAGGAGAAACGTCGATGGGACTGCGGTCGACTGAGGCGTCGGCACAACCGATGATCTCTGGGGCTCTGGCGAAAGACACGCCCTTGCGAGCTCTTCGTGGGGCTTTCGCCATCATGTCTTTGTTGACCCACGAGCAGACCCGCGGACGTTCCTGCTTGGCGTACAGTGCACGCAGACACTCCTGACGATAATACTCGGTGAGGCAGGCCTCCATTTCCGATGCGCAACGTTTGCCAAGCATATTGTAGTTGAGAGAGATTGGCTTGTGGTCGAGGCGGTTAAAGTGCAAATGGGATGCTGTTGGCAAATTGCAGACTGAGTATTTCCATCGATAAAACTTGGTCGCACCAGCCGAACCGACCGTAGCGACTTGCTGGCCTGCTGGTCTCGTCGCTTGTGGGCCAGAGCGGAGGCTTTGCCTTTCCAGGTGCTAGCGGCGAACGTGCGGGAGACCAGCTTGCATTACTCGCAAACCGAAACAGTTGAGGCGGCAGTCTTTCCGATACATACAACTTGGTATTTGTATGTGTTCATGA
>JAIKVB010001135.1:0-15239 GCA_024679045.1 Phytophthora brassicae
GACGTGGCGGGGATGTAGGTGTTGTGGGGGGAAGTTTTTGGCTTGATGAAGTAGTCTCCATTGCACAGTAAATGGCAGAATAATTGGCTTATGTGGGAAAAGGAAAGCTCCCACAGGAAATCGTTTTCCATGGGAAAAAATCAACGGCTCGTAGTGAGTTGGCCTTTTTATGTTGTTATGCATGGGAATGGGAATGAACGGCCGCGCCGAAATCTCTCGTTGTTGTATTTCGCCGTACTCAAAGATATAGTGTAGTCCACATCAGTATTGTTGATCCTCTGGTCGAGAAAACAAAAAGTTCGCGATCATGGCGACCGGGAGCCTCATCCGCCGCTCAGCGCGTATGTGCGCAGCCACCACCAACAAGCGCAGCCTCTTACGCACCTCCTCCATGGCGGTGTTGAACCGCCAGTTCTTTCAGGCAGCGCCTGTTGCTACTCAGATCCGTCTTCAAAGTGTGCAGACGCCTGGCATGAGCAAAGAATCGACTCAGCAGGAGTTCGCGGTGGACCCAGAGCAGCGCATCTTGGCTAAGGCAATCGACCACGTTGCGATCCATGGGTACGTTTCTTCTTGAACCCTAAAAAGCCTTTTAGTAGTCAAGGTATTTGCTGAGCTAGCTTTTCGTATTGGGCGTGTATTTGTTTATAGTTGGACCATTGAAGCTCTGGCAGCTGGTGCCACTGACCTTGGTTATCCGTCGGTAGCTCACGGCATGTTCCCGCGTGGAGCTGTGGAGCTGGTTGAGTACTTTATGGACTCGTGCCATGACAAGCTCCGCGAGACGCTCATTGCCAAGACGGACGTTCTACAGGCCATGACGGTCGCTGAACGGCTCAAATTTGGCGTTCGCACGCGTCTTGAGATGCTAGAGCCGGTGTTGGCGACGTGGCCGCAGGCAATGGCGGCGGGTGCGTTCCCACAGAACGCTCCTAGCACTGCAAAGCGACTGGCGAAGCTCTCGGATGAGATCTGGTACTTTGCCGGTGATAAGTCCACGGACCTGTCCTGGTACACGAAGCGTGCTATTCTGACAGCCATCTACGCCAGCACGGAGCTGTTTATGCTGAGCGACCACTCTCCCAACTTCCAAGACACGTGGGCATTCTTGGACCGTCGTGTGGACGAGACGATCCAGCTGGGAGAGCTGCCCCAGAATGTTCGTGTTGTATATCCTGTTTCTGCTATTTATCGATATTGAAAGAGCTCACTGAGGTGTCTGTTATCTTCTTTTGAACAGCTTAATGATGTGGCCGGTATGGCCAGCATTGGACTGCAGTCGATTTTCTCGGCTGTGACCTCGCTGGCGGGGCCTCTTGCTGGACAGATTGTCTCTAGCTCACCCCTGAGCCAAGTTCCTAACCCGATTACGGCGTTGGGAAGCATGGTTCCTCCTTCAGTTGTGTCAGCTGTTGGGTCAGGGCTGCAATTCGGTGGCTCATCTCCTGTTTCAAGTGCAGCAGGGCATGATGAAATGGCTTTCAAGTCCAAGGATATGAAGGAGATTAACGAAGAGTTGGAAAAACTTGGTGGCGTTGATGCGAGTGAGCGACGAATTTAGATCAAGTGAAAATGTGGGACTTGAACCATTGCAGCTAGTGGCGAATGGACGCGAATGCCGAAAGGTTTGCAGAGCACACAGTATGAGATTTACAAAGTAGTAAACATCTATAACACCTGCATAGGTAATTCTCATACGTTTTAATGCTGTTGTTGATCTGTCTCGGTGTTTTGTTAGGCATCATATATCTGGGTCTTTACTTCACAGAGCACACAGTATGAGATTTACAATCAAAGTAGTAAACATCTATAACACCTGCATAGGTAATTCTCATACGTTTAATGCTGTTGTTGATCTGTCTCGGTGTTTTGTTAGGCATCATATATCTGGGTCTTTACTTCCGTCATCCGTCATCTCCATCGTCTTCCGCATTGTCATCACTTTCGTCATCGCTGTCTTCACATTCCTCCTCCTCACTTCCACTATTGTTGTCTTCACCTTCGCTGCCTCCACCACTACTCCCCTCCGCTTCGCACTGTACTTCCTCCATGAAAGCCTTTTTGGCTGCGGCCTGTGCATCGCGCTTTTCACGCCGAGCGCGCTTCAGGTTTTCAATTTTTTCGCCTCGTTCGCGTCCCATGCGGGCCTCTTCGGCGTCCCAGAATGCGTACTGCAGATCCAGTGCGCGTAAATCATCACGTACACGCAGTAGTTTCCGATACCAGAGTTCCTGCCTCCAACTGCTCTCTGCTTGCTCTCGTTTCACAAGACGAATAAGTTCACCAAGCAACAACGGCGGCCAATCCATACGAAAGACCTCACGTTTATCTGGACAAAACAACCGGCCTTTGCCGCAAATACGGTTGCATCTCCATGTGCCGGTGTACGAGTATCCAAGTGCGCTGGTCTCAGTTCCCTGGCCATGACGCATATTATTGTAGAATTCACCTTCATAAACAGCTCCGCTCTGAAGCACCTGCAATTTACCCACCCCACAGCGCTGTCCACGTTGAAATTCACCTTCATAACGATACCCGCGCTCAATCTCCATCACGCCAAAGCCATGATACTTGCCATCAGAGAACAAACCCGTGTACTTGACACCATTCGGGTACACTACAGTGCCGTTCCCATTTGGCGAGTTGTGGAGGAATTCACCACGATATTTGCCCCCGTCGGCAAAGGAGTAAACTCCAAGAACACTGTGCATTTCTCCACTTTTCCAACGTCCATTGTAGGTGAAGAAAGTGTGTTTGCCGTGGGATTCGAGTTGACCTCGCACCTGAGGTGCTAATCCTGGTGGGGCATTTAGCACTGGCACCTCCGGAATAATTTCTAGTTTGTCGACTTCGTCTTCCTCGTTGTTGGCTTGGTTGGGCAGGCGCTTTGCTGGGCTCATTTTAATACCAGTGATCGCTGCTTGCTGCTGCCGTTTGCGGACAATCTCTTCATCAACATGGAAGAAGCAGTCTCGAAAGGCTCGCTGTAATAGCAGTTGGTTCTTTTGACGGGGCTCGAGCACTTTCGAAGCGTCTGGAGCTGCCAAACCAGCGGGTGGGGCCTTCATGATGGCATCATAATTCTTTTGGTGAGCAAGCATGCGAACTTCTACCGTCGATAACTGGTCTGGCACTGCGAAAAAGGCTTGCTCAAGGCGATTAAACAGCACGGCACTCCAGCGATTGAGCTCAATCTGGTTGGACTTTAGAAACCATGGTGCAAAACGAGCATGTACTTCTGGTAGCCCTACGCGACGTAGCATTCGGTAGTAGAAGACGCTGCGCGGATCTTCATTTTTAACTCTCTGCGTGCACAAAACTTAACAAGAAGATGCGACTGCATTAGCAGTACAACACAAGAGACGTACGCGTTGGTATGCGTTAAGGTTCTTTCGGTCTTTAAGCATGAGTGCATTGATTTGTTTCATAAGCTGCAGAGCAAAGAGTTCCCACTTTAAAATGCATCTTTGTCGTTGTACTACAGCAAAAGCGTTCACGTACATTGTGAAGTTCGCGCTCTGACTCCTTCTTATCCTCCACTTCTTTACGCAGAATTTCACGGAGGTAACGCTGTCGAACTTCCTCGGGGGTCTCCTTCTTAGACTTGTTGCGACCAGGCCACACGCTCCGCACAGACGACGCCATGCAGAAGCCACAGATAGCCCCGCCGCACAGCACCCTCTACGGACGTATTGTCGCGACGGTATAATTTTTTTGAAACGAGCAGAAGCTTTAAAACGCTCTTTAGAAAAGCAAAATAACACCTCTTTAAGGCTACTAGTATACACATCTATATTTATTCGAGTGATCGAGATGTCGGAAGGCTTTATGGTTACATGCACACGGACCCCGAATGGGGACGTACTTGCAACCTCAAACACCCTACGTTGATTTTGCAATGCTTTATAGTTTTATGAGCGGCTTCATGTCCATTGGTAGGATCGAACACCGAGCGAGCTTGCGATCAGGACCATACATGAAGAGAAATTTGAGTATGAAGCGCGGTTAGAATCGTTCTCTCAGTGGTGTTTGAATACATATTTGCTTCTACATCGACAGGTGGCGTCCGAAGACTCCCCGGCTTTCAGTTTTAGCATGGAATTTTTTACATCAACGAGAACGAAGCATAAAGAGACGACAGCAGGATGGCTGGTGTTAGAAGGTGAAAAATGAGAAGTGAGGCTGTGGTACTTTTATTTTGACTCGCCTGATTTGACTGGACCAGCTTCGTTTATCAATTGACTAAGGTTGAGTATGTGCCTCTTTTGTCCAATCCGCGCTGTAATGAAGCGTTTCTAAACACTCATCAGCTAGGTTTCTAATTCAAGCAGATTAATACTACTACCGGTATTTATACTACTAGCTTATTAATAGTTTGGGACTAATAGTTGTAAAGCTGCGATTATTACTACTCAGCTAATACTTGACTACTGCAGGGATGTTAGTATCAAGATACGCTCAGACTACTGTACTAATACGGTACTGTCAGCTACATGTATTATTGCCTTTCTGGGTAAGATACCAAAATAACAGTAACGTTAAGATTTGTTTACTAAGTTAGAAAGAATTTCGAGCGACTCAGATTCCGGCAACCAAGACACCTTCTCGACCGGATAGAGATCCACCTTGGTTAAGCCTGATGGAGAGAGCGGCGCTCCCTATACAGTGTCGTTCGATTAAATGCCGCAGGCCCTTCGCGCGCCAAACCGTCCACGAAAACTGCAATCCCAAAAGGTACTCGGACCATCAAGCTCTGGGCTCATTCTGTGATTTTGCAGTAGCCCGAGAGCCCTTTGACGACCACATGAATTTGTCAACGCCGGTTGTTGTTGTCCCAGACTATTCACGATCAGCGTTGGGTCGGGCTTAGTCGGAACAGCTCCATCAAATTTGCACAGGAACGCGTAGTCTCCACTGTTGGGATCTTTATAAGTGGTCTACGCACCAGCAGACAGTCGACTTTTGAATCAGCAATTTGATGATCGCCGAAATCTTGAATTCCGCGCAACTTTGCCAATCGCCGGCATATCATTTAACGCATCGTTCAGAAGCCAAATAAGACACAACCCCCCCTCCTATTCTACCTCCCGGCCTCAAGAACGCACCTAGTATAGTAACATTTGAGGAAGCCGTTAGGCAAAGTGACATCTGCTTGCACAAAACAGCAAGTACTTCAACGCAAGTACAAAATTTGTAAATTGCACCAGCGGCTTGCAATTGAGTCTCAAGTTGAGACTCCTCCATTGACGCACGGGTCACGGAGGGAGGTTGCCTTGAAGATTCTTTTTTCAAACCGGCTGCGACTCTGTCAACGCGTTCCATAACGCTTGACTCACGAAAAAAGCAACTTTAACATCCATGTTTTGCAAACCGTCGACACGCCATACAGACGCATGCACATTTGTAATACATGCTCACGTGATAAGTTATCACTGATAACACGTTGAACCTGCTACCTTAAGTCACGGCGGCTACGATTGGCTCTCGCCCTAGTTTGCCTACCCAAAAAAAGAGGGCCGCTCTGGTAAAATTAGAGAGGAAGATGCTGGCTATGACTGCGTGGTGGTGCTTTGCTGGTATCCTTTCATCACTGGTGGCTGTGGCCGCACAACAAGGTTCAGGAGTTATCGTGCTTTGCACTGAGGAACTCATCGTGCAGCCTACCGCTGCCTCCGCAAGTGCTAGATGTCATACCCAGCAGCTTTTGGTGGATAGAACCACGTATGGGTGGGTGGTATCCTTTCATCACTGGTGGCTGTGGCCGCACAACAAGGTTCAGGAGTTATCGTGTTTTGCACTGAGGAACTCATCGTGCAGCCTACCGCTGCATCCGCAAGTGCTAGATGTCATACCCAGCAGCTTTTGGTGGATAGAACCACGTATGGGTGGGTGGGTACTCGATACCAAAGCTTAAAGGGCTGCCCGTGGAAAAGACAAAGAGCACATGTACTGTTGACAAGTACTTCGAAGTATTAATAGGTAACTCGCACTTCAACACTACTGCCAAGCATGATATTAACCAATCATATGGACCGTGGAAAAGACAAAGAGCACATGTACTGTTGACAAGTATTAATAGGTAACTCGCACTTCAACACTACTGCCAAGCATGATATTAACCAATCATATGGGTTGCAATCACACAGCTGGCATACAGTTGCGCTGGTCAAAAAATTATCTCGTGGAATTTTTTACAAATGGATACATATTGAATCCGCTAAATTTTTGATGCTGATCAAACCTGTCCTGCTTAATCTGCGTCATAGTCCTATTGACCCATATATTATAGTTGGTTGGGCGTGTAGGGCACTTTGCATGGGACAGCACTGTCTGAAGAAGCTGAGAAAAAAGATGCTAGCACTTGAGGTACCGGTATCAAACCTCAACCTGTAGTACATGTAGAGCTTTGTTCTTACCGATCATTAGAAATTTGTAGTCTGGGTGCTAGCTACATGTACCTTGGGTTGGAGATGCTCGACATAACTTCTGGCAGTTTAGACGGCAGCGTTCTAGGTCATTCTAGACAACAGTGTTGTACATGTAACAAGGATTTGCAAAAGGAACTAAGACAGCGGATGATGTACAGCTGAGCTGACGAAGAGAGATGCTCTTGACGTGGAAGTAAGCCCGGAAGGTTTTTATTAAACTTGGAAATGGGGGGGACTCCCCTAAATTTTGCTCGTCTATAGTATACGGGACATCAGTCTTGGTGCTCCCGTATTAAACGCCAAAGCAAGGGCTCGTCAGAGATAGATAATACTTGGTCAAAAAGCGATACATGTGTAGCTGGGTGCTAATGGGCCCTTGTAATTCTGTCCTTGTACTGTAAAATAGCCACATCCAGGCAAATGGTGAGTATTATACGTGAAGCCGCCGATCCGCGTGGAGTGGCGACACGTATCAATCATCATGTCACGGATCCAAAAAGGGCGATCGGTTCCGCAGCGACGTAGAGCTTCCACGGTTAAGCTTAGGCACGATTGGGTGGCAAAGCTACCGTCGATGCCGATGAAAATCCGCGGCGGGACCGGCAGGACACAAGGCCTCGCCACCGAAATGGGTTGACAGCCGTTGTCATCAGCGGTCGCAAGTGAGTGGCCGTTTCGAGTCGTTTTTCTACGCACGTCTAGTCACTTGAATCCCCAAAGTTGGAGCGAGGTCCGACCATGAGTGCCAGAACCGGAGGATAAGACGTGTAGTCTGTATAGGCGACTACTAAGCGTACCAGCATTTAGGAAAAGGGATAGGTGCTGGTCAATAAGTCGCCCTGGCGCCAGCTTCCACGCAGCTTCCAGGCTCCAGCACGCAAGCACACAAAGAGATCTGATTTCGCCGCGGCTCCGGGCATCTTCGGCCGCTCCAGCGCGCACTGTCGGGACCTTTGACCATTCCAACACGGCATTGTCGACGAACCTGGCGCACGTCACGCGGCCGCGTTAATCCCATCGTGTCCACGGAGATGCTGGCGGGTCGTCGAAAATCTCGGGCTGACGTCAGTTCCTCCACGGAAGCAGGGTTCTCTGCCGGTCGTGCCTGCTTCATAGCTGTCTGTGTTGGTTCGAAGATCGGCATTTTCAGCAGCGCCGCCCACCAACGCAAGGGGCTTGCGCTCCATATTAGGGTTGCAAACGCTGATAGCCGCGGCGAGTGCAGGTGCTTCCGCGCACGTACGTCTGATTACGAGCTATTATTAATGTTACTGTTAGGTATTACTGTTAGCGACTTGACCTGTCCGCAAGTCAAGCAGGACAAATTGGTGCCTTGCCTTTCCGTCTTATCTCGCTGCGAGCACCAATCGTAGCCGCCGTGACTTCTGGTAGCAGGTTCAACGCGTTGTCACGCAGTACAGATGTATTACAAACGTGAATGTATGTGTATGGCGCGTCGACGGTTTTGCAAAATATGGGTGTTGAAGTTGCCTTTTTTGTCGGTCAAGCGTTGTGGAATGCGTTGACAGAGTCGCAGCCTGCTTGAGAAAAGGAATCTTCAAAGCAAGCTCCCTCCGTGACCCGTGCGTCAATGGAGGAGTCTCAAGTGCAAGCCGCTGATGCAAGTACAAATTACAAATTTTACGGCGTGGATATTCGTGCAAGGCAAGGCAGCTTCAGTTGCCAACAGCTTTTTGTGTTGCTAATGACCGCTCGCAGAGACATCTGGTGGTTGGCAATTTTGGCAGCTTCAGCTCAGCACAACAATAAAAAAAGTTGGCCAATCCTGTTCAGCAGCAACATGCTCGAGCTCAGCCTGCGCTGCTGCAGCGCCTTCGTTGCAGGGAAAACTGGTGCGAAACTGGACGCCGTGAATTTCCGTGTATCGTCGTCGCGAGGCGATCAGACACGATGGCCAGCAGGTGGTTTCCAGGGACGCGCCGTGATTGGCTCTTGTGCGGCTGGCTCTTGTGCCCCGTCTGCGCCCAGCTACGCCAGCCAGCTCCGCGCAAAAATATCGGACGGCCTCATTCAGAAAGTGGAAACCAAGACCGCAAGTGGCTCCTTCTTCAACGCTTAGCCCTAGCCTTTTTGCGCTTGCATCTGGTGGAGCACAAGAGTTTTTTGTTTGGCCACATCTTCTTTTCCGCCCTGTGCCCAGCCATACTACAACTCACCCTCCAGACCTCCTTCATCTCTTCACTGGTATGTCCTTAGACCTTAGTGGCTACTGCGCGTCACACTGTGACGTCTTACATGTCGTTCAGAGCTGGAAAAAGGAAAGGGAAATACATTTTTCTCTTTCCTTTCCTCTATGAATTATTTACATCCAATAGTAACTAACTTTTCATTTCTCTTCTTGCTTAGCCTCGTGCACGTCGCCGACACCTCGGCATCTGCTCCAACAACCATCCGCTTCCCCAAGCTTTCCATGGGCTGCCAGACGTCCAAGGACGTACTGCCATCCAGTCCCAACGAGCAACGTCCCAGTCTCAGCCAGATCTTCTTGCAAGCAGCTTCGAAGCAGCAGGCCCGCGATATGAGTGGCGTAGGTGCCCACCGCTTACCCACAGGCGACTCGCACCGCGACGTCTTCAGCATTTTCGGAGAGCGCGGCATGTCGCTGGAGGCAGTCGCCTCTTCTCCTTCGGGCAGCGACAACTGCTCGCCCGCGAGCCCCAGTGGCAGCGTCTTCTCCACCGCCACCACCGCTTCGGATACTGAGCGTACACTGGTTCTGCACCGACCTGCTGGTCAGTACTTCTCGCAGCTGCGAGTAAGCTACGGCGTCTTCTCCGACACGGGCATTCGAAAAAATAACGAGGACAGACAGGCTATCACGTCCCGAAAGGTCGACGACGAACTCGTCGCCTTCTTTGGCCTGTACGACGGTCACGGAGGCCCTGAGGTTGCCGAGTACCTGGCCCAGAACCTCCACGAGAACGTGTTTTGCCACCTACAAAAACCGTCTAACGAGCCGGAATCTGCGCGCAGTTTGCAGACGCCCGACGTGGTGCTAACTGATGCAGTCCGGACAGCTTGTGCAGCGACGGATGAAGAAATCTTCAGGCGACAGCTTCCTAGCGGCTCCACAGCAGTATCGGTGGTTATTAGAGGCAGTACGGCGCTGGTATCTTCGGTAGGAGACTCCCAGATCGTGCTGTCTACCAATGGCCGTGCTAAGGACATGTGCATTGCTCACACACCCGAACTTTCCAGCGAACGAGACCGAATTCTCGCAGCCAAAGGACAGATCTCGAAAGGCAGAATTTACGGCATGCTAGGAGTCTCGAGGGCCTTCGGAGACATCGACTTCAAGACCGGACGAGGGGAGTTTAAGAGCAGATTCAACGGTGACCTCGTCAGCGCCACGCCCGACCTGGTTGTCCACGAGATTAAGAGTCAAGACGAGTTTATGGTGCTCGGTTGCGACGGACTGTACGACGTCATGGAACCTCAGGACGTTGTGAACTTCGTTCGCGCCAAGCTGGGGCTGCACGGAGATGTGCAGCACGCGACTGAGGAGCTCGTGAGCCACGCCCTCGCACTCGGATCCACAGACAATGTCAGCGCCATCATCGTGTGCTTTAACCAAGATGAGCAGGAAGTTGTGCCTGTGACGCCCATCGAAGCGGCGCAGGCGGCTGAAGCTCAGAAGAAGCGTGCAACGGTGTCCACTGTGGACTCCGCATGAGACGCCGTACCATCTATCGATCCAAGAACGCGACTACAGGCAGCAGCGCCACACATGTATCATAGAAAAAGAAGCTGCTGCTGCCGACGGTGTCCACTGTGGACTCCGCATGAGACGCCGTACCATCTATCGAACCAAGAACGCGACTACAGGCAGCAGCGCCACACATGTATCATAGAAAAAGAAGCTGCTGCTGCCGTTCGCCCGTGTACTATTAGTTAGTTTATCCAGGCCTTCCAAGCCATGTAGTATTTACTAAACAAACACTTGTTTGACATCGTTCGCTATGTACCCCACGTTTAACCCTTTTAAATGAGCTGCAGCACTGTTGCTGGATAGGAATCAGCAATGACAGATGAAACAGTTTACTGAACCGAGTCACCAAGTGTGAACCCATTTCACTTTCCTGGATCCCGCGTCAAACACGTTTAACCCTTTTAAATGAGCTGCAGCACTGTTGCTGGATAGGAATCAGCAATGACAGATAAACAGTTTACTGAACCGAGTCACCAAGTGTGAACCCATTTCACTTTCCTGGATCCCGCGTCAAATATCGTTATTCGTCACCGTCCCGTCTTCTGAGATTGAGTGGTCAGCATCGAGTGCAGAGCTTGTTCGTGGGTTATTATGATGACGATCCAGTTATCAGGACGATGACGTCGCGACTTCGTGTGCACTCCCACTTTCAGTCTTCATTTCCTTGGTAATTTCCATCGCAATCCCTTCTAACTCTTCGCGTCTGCGCTTACGTTCCTGAGCAATACGTTTCCGCTCGTCGACAGAGTGGCCTGTGTCACGTTTGGCCAATGGCAACGTCTTCCGTTTCTTAGATAAAGGAAGCAACGGACTCACATCCTTCCACTGCACCACACTGTCTTCATCCGTCAAGAGGTTGCGCTCTCGCATCAGCTGCTCCAACTTGGGCGAATAGTGATCCAAATCCTTTACCACCAAATTTGAGTTTACTTGGAACGTCTCGAGGGCGTCAAGGTGGCTACGCAACATGGTCGCCTGAACGGAACGCTGCTCCCACATCTCTGTGAGCTGAGCATGCACCTGCAGCAATGCTAATGGTGTGTACTCGAACCGAGGGCCAGATCCTTCTGCGTCATCTGGGTCAGCGAAGTAGCAGTCGTGTAGCACCAGTGGCAAGTCCGAAGCCATGTCGTACTGCGGTTTGCGCGGAGTCTGCGCGATGTCCAGCAGCTGCGGAATAATGCTCGGCTCTTCCCTTCCAGAGCCAATCAGAAACAACACCTCGACCATGCAGCGCACCTGGTGCCACAGGAACGCTCGCCCAAAAACCTCACAGCGGTACATTTGATGGCTCGGGTCCTCAGCGCGTTGTCCAGGGCAGTCCACAATCTCAAACGAGCGCACATGGCGCTCAAATACGTGGCAACTCGGGTCGATACGGCAAAAGTTGCGGAAGTCGTGCTTCCCAACGAGAAACTGGGCAGCTTTGCGCATCTTCTCGACGTCGAGGTCGCCACGCACGAAAAAATGCTTCCCAACGAGAAACTGGGCAGCTTTGCGCATCTTCTCGACGTCGAGGTCGCCACGCACGAAAAAGTAGCGGTACATACGCGCCTTGCAGTCGAAACGAGCGCTAAACTCGGGTCGGCAGGACGACACCGCGTACACACGGATGTCGGCTGGCAGCGCGCGGTTAATGTGTGAAGCATAATCCACCTCCGTGAGTATCTTGATTTCTCCGGTCGCCAACCGCACTTGGAACTTCTCACCAGGCCTCACATCGTCGATTGAGGACGCACTGAGGAGCTCGGCGGTGGCTGGCAGATTCGAACGCACGCGGAGTGCCACAACTTGACCAAAAGCACTGACACCGCGGTCAGTTCGGCCGCAACGCGAGTACCCAGCGTCTTCGACATTTTCAATGAGCTTGGAGCGCACCAGCGCCTCCAAAAGATAGCGCTCCACCGTCTCGGGCATGTGGTCTTGACGCGCGAATCCGGCATATTTCTCTCCAAGGTACAAGAACTTGACCGCCACTGCGCGCGCCGTGTAGTTGTTCATGTTGAACTCGCGCTTCTTCTTCTTCTTTTGCTGATGCGGGTTGCCATGTCCGGTTTGCGCATTCTGCTGCTGTTTTAGCAACTGTTTCTCCTTCTTCGCCTTCTGGCGTCCATCCGTCGTCTTTGTCGTCTCCAATTGCGCCACCGGCACACGCATCACCTTCGCAATAGCATTATTCACAACCTCTACAAGAAAAAATATGCAAAGTAAAGTAATTCAGCAGGTTAGTTATGAAAAGTTACGAATTAGTTATGAATGTGTCAATTTAGAACCAAAAATGAGTGGCCACAATCTCTTCAGGTGCGTACTTGGGCCAACGGTGTCACGCAACTCGTGCAAAATGGCAATAAGTTGTTCTTGCGTGGCATTGCTGGTGCTAAGAGCGACCAAATCTCTTGGCGGTGAGGTTGACGCGATCGCCACCGGTGCACTCGACTCAGTCATGTTCATCTATTGAATTTTAAATTAAGAAATCGGACAACCAATCATGAAACTTTAACCATCCCAAAATGTAGCCATCCGTAGCCAATTGTAGCCATTTCTGTTAGTCAACTTCGGCCAACATGCTCGCATCGAGATAAGCATTTGGATGCACGATAATATTCGCACTATTAAAAGCTTGGTGCGTGGTAGTAGTGTCTTGATGGCTCGAATGCACCGCGTTGTGTGCAATTTGAGAATGTGAAGCCTTGGGTGGGTGCGTGGCGTCGAAAAATGCTCGGCATGCGTTCTGACAACGACCAATTGATGCTTGCTGCGAGATTTCCATTGCTATTTGCTGTGATAATCCATGTCGACGTAATTCTACTTCCAGAGCTGGACGCCCCCAATGCTTAAATGGACAGCCGTGATACTGTCCGTGACTTGGTGCGCTACCGGAGATAATCTGCTCGCAATCGAAGGGTGCGTAGTCTTTTCGGGAACCTTCGAGCCCATAGCTGTGACGTATGTGGTAGGTATACTCTTTGTCAAACCTGGCAGCTTCTATCTTCTTGACGAACTCGGAACGGAAGAATTGGATACACTCGTGCACTGAAAACCCAGCGCCCTTAAGGAACATTCGGTACTGCACACGGCCGTCGTACTTGAGATGATGATTCTCACGCAGCTTACGGTGCAGCTGCTTCATACATAACGGGAAGTGCTCCTGGGCAACTCGATCGATGTCGGACACTTCCAGCTTTGGTTGACCTCCCCTCTTCGCAATTGAATTAGCAGAGCCAGCTAAAATTCGCGCTTTCTGCACAAAACCATCGAGTATCAGAGCCAACCGGTCCAATTCCATCCCCTGGGCAGGAATGGCGCACTGCAAGTCTTTCATTTGTTCAATCAGGCACCGTCTGAAGTGATACACCGCCACAGTTTTCATTCTCCGAAGAGGAATCAAGCAAAAACCATCACGAACCACCACCTCGCGGTGCTTCACCAACGCTGGAGCTTCCGCGAAAGGTACACGATAAATACCCTGCTGCATTATGTCGCTTTCGGGGTTATCTGCATTTAACAGCTCATACTTAATGCCTTCACTTGCTAATAGAGCTGGAGCTTCCGCGAAAGGTACACGATAAATACCCTGCTGCGTTATGTCGCTTTCGGGGTTATCTGCATTTAACAGCTCATACTTAATGCCTTCACTTGCTAATAGCTCCACCGCTGTATACGGTCGCAGATTTGCGAGACGAGCAGCAAAGAGCGTGGTCTCCGCACTCACCAGCCAATCCCACCCAGTTGATACTCTGAGCAATTGCACACATAAAGTGAACCTTGCAATGAGACAACAGTATGGATAGCAACATTGTCCAGACTATTGCAACCCTGAATTCTGCAGTGTTTTTACCTGCAAAACGCGAGCCGCAAAGCGTAATGGGATAATAAGTCATTATCGGAAAGCTCGTGCAGTTCCGTGGCGAGGCATTTTGGCGATTGGGACGTTGATCGCGAGCTCCATCGTGCTGCAACCTGGCTCAGTAACTTCACGCGGTTGAGTCCCAGCTCTTCGAAGTCGTCCAGGGCCACACGGTGCTGCGGAGCGAGCCGGTAGAAGTTAAGCTTCGCTTCCATTGACGCTGATTAAAGTGACGTTTCTAAACGACTTAGAAATGTACAAATTTTGTAATTAGTATTTCCTCAAATCGAGCACATGTTAGTAGTTAACTACTAATACCGGTATGAATATTCGTGACGGCTATAGTAGCGTGGATAGTATAATAGTTTTATTGCTACGCTCAAACTTTAATACTAGCATATTTTAGAGTAGATAATAATATCAGAGTAATATCAGATTTTGCTACGGGTTGCAACGCTCCCTTTTTAATTGCCGTATCAGCATACGATCCGCGCAACGAGCTTTTCACAAACTGCTGTTCGCGAAGGTGCTCGGACCATCAAGTTCTGGCAGAGCTTAACATAGGAGGTCGTTAGTGATAGAACTAAGTGGCATCAATGTAAAACGAAAACAAAGTTCTGGCAAGAGCCTTCGACGACCCATGAAGTGTGCCAACACCGAGTGGACGCTCCCCAAACTATCCACGAACAACTCTCCCGTGGTTTGTGTCTAAGATAGATGTCCACCATTTGTGCAGCAACGACCTGTACGATGGAGGAAGACCTTGTGCACCATCGCATGGCAGAAGCTTTGCGTTTTTCCAGATGCTATCTTGCTGCTGCCAGAACTGAGAACCACTATTAACAACTCAAGATTAAGTTAGATGAGTGAAAATCATTCTACTATCCTTCACGGGGAATACAAAAATCTACTGTTTCTACTAGAGGTAGCTGGTAGCTTATGTTCACGGTCTGCATCCCGCTTTCCCATCTCTCTCCTGCAACGCAACTACGGCAGCACGGTACCGAATGCTTCAATGGGGAATTGCTTTAAAGAGCGTGGTCATTTCGGGCGATTTTTTTTATACCTAAAAGTGACCTAAAAGACCTAAAAACTCAGATATAACATTATTTTAGGTCCGTTTTAGGTAAAACAAAAAAACAATGTCACCTAAGCGGGGGCGGGTGCGAGGTGTTAATGTGCTAAGTTCTATGGTACGCTCCGCAGAGCGTAAGAAGAAGATCCGTCAAGAATG
>JAIKVB010001136.1:0-15230 GCA_024679045.1 Phytophthora brassicae
CTTCGTCAAACTCTTCCCAACTCTCAACGCCAGATCGTAGCTGAAACGGTGGAACTGCGTTGACAATCTCGTTACTTTCATTGATTAATGACGCCATCTCTTCCAGATGCTTGCTTGCACGTTTGCGTGGCTGGTAGTCTGTAGTGGGCGACGTACTGGGTGCGTGGGTCTCACGATCTGTACCGACTTCAAGTGTCTCACTCTCGCAGTGGGTTAAGTTCCATGGCCATGAAAACTTTGGTTTTTTGGGCGAAGGAGAGGAAAAGATGGGGAGAGCTCCACTTTTTTCTCTTGGATGAGCACTTCTTGTTGGTCGGCTTTTTGGGCGAGGTAACAGCTTATCATCAAACAGTTTGTAAACAATATATCAGCACCAGTTTGTACAGCAACCACATAATAAAGTAACTTTACCTTTTTTATTCTTCTAGATCTTGGTGCTTCCTTCGGCAAGAGTTCTATTCTTTTGTCGCTTGTTCACTAAAACAAAAACACGCATAGAACAATACAATATTATCTTCAGTCAAGGTTTGTACCGAGAAACTCATCGAGTCGTACCGTTTTTTGGACGGTTGTTATTGATGTCAGAGAGCATCTCCTCGTCTTCAATTCCCTCGTCTTCGAGAGGCGCAAAGTCTTCGTCGCTGCTGTGATCAGGCTCCATACCAAGAGTCGCATACATGTAGTTCAGCTCAGATGTTGTCTCGTTCCGCCGTAAACTTCGCACTGGCATACGTAAACACCGTTGTAAGTCGACTTTGTATCGTTAGATTATATGCTCACCTCATCGTACCTTGGTGAGGATACCCCCCTGCGGTAGCCATGGGTCTTCGCGTTGCGTGTGGAGCTCGTCGCTCGTCTTTCCAGTTGCTCCAGATTTCGCGCTGCCACGCGTCTATCCTCGAGCCGTCGAATCTGAAAATGGGGGGTTCTGTTTGATCGTACTTAAACCAGGTTGGAAAAAACGTACCTAAACGAAGAATCAGATTTTGGAAATCTATTTTCTCGGTAATTTTTGAAATCTGCTTATTGCAACCGTATTCCTCTAAACGCGACCATACGTGTGGTTGGTTGTTCTAACGACTCCGGTACCTATAGCATCGTTCTTAATAATAGCACACTCGAATTATTAATAATGTACAGCTCCGATGTCATCGATGGAAACCTGTGCATTAACTGTATGTGGTTTTCGGTACCAATGCATCATCACGCGCTGTGAAGACTGTAACATCTCGCCGGCAGAATTGCCACTTTTAGCAAATTGCCCTTCGGATTTGTCCTAGAAACTCAAAAACGTGTAAGGTTCGTCCTTGCCGGCTTTACTATCAAAACTATGGTTTTGTATTACCGGTAAGCGTTTTTCAATATAAATAGGGTGCTTACAAAATTCATGTCATTTTTGTCCTTGACTCTCGATTCTAGGACAAAAGTCGAATTTATACCCGTTTTGTCCTTGATTAATTAAGGACAAAAAATGTTGGGGTTAACAATCGGTTAACCACTTCCTTGCTTTGAGAGAAAGGCTGCCGAGCTAAAACTCGTCTTCACGCACGGATAAGGGTGTGAAATCGGTCAGCATCTTGGGAATAAGTTTCAATCTCTTCAAGAACTGAACAACTTCATCATACTGTATGCTGGACGCTTTAAACCGACGGAACCACCACCAGCACGTGGATTTGCCTCAATTTTGGAGCGCGGTCATTTCGTTTGGACATGTTGGCTCAGCACGCCCTCAATCGTCCATGTAGCCTTCATCTTGTCACCATTGATCATGCTCTGTATGTCAAGATGAGTCACTCCATTTTCGAGTGCCTGTGCAGCAGGATCGTCATCTTTCAGCCACGCGTCGGCCTTCTTTGCTAGGACGAGCTGCATCTGGTCAGCGTTACACGTGATCTCGATCGGCTTCTTCGCCTTGATTTCGTCCTTTAAGAGCCTCACCACCTTGCTCGTATCAATTACCACAGGGAAGACGCTCCATCCTCCTCCTCGAACCAGAGCGCACATCAGAGTCACCTCCACCATCTTGTACTTGAGGCGTCAGATTCTTGATCGTAAAATTGAAAAGAATTATGTGGTCACTCAGAATATCCGAAGAATCATCAGGAACCTGGAGAATTGCGATTGTGGTAATTCCAAAAGTGTGGCTGCTTACGTGATGCAGCCACACTTTCTCACATCCAGTGGGCGCTTCAATACGTAAGCTGTACCAATTCAAACCCACCTCGGATGTTTGTCGTGGTGCTGGAATTGATGTCAGCCGATAATCGACTATCGATCTCCCAAGTTGTACCGTAAAACAAGGTTGCCTCCTTCCTATCGATATCTCAATTTTTTTCTCTGAACACAATCACAGCACAAGTGTCAAAAAGTTTTTTTAATGTGTCAGGGACGCTACAATGGTTGCCATTAACTTAATGGCCAAATACTCGTGCTTTTAAGGATCGCTGTCGACGTCGCCAAATGCTTCGTCAATTTTGTCCCACAACGCGTTTGCCGCAGTGAACTGGTCTGTGTCGGGGTCGATCTCGAATCGAACGATTCGTTGGTTGGCAGGTACGTGGATGTCTGCTCACAGAACAAAACAACAGCACAACGAACCTGTTAGAGTAGTCGACATTTGCTTTTCCTCATTTCCAAGCAGCTCAGTCACCTCCAACCATCTTCGGCTCACTAAAGTCCCATCGAATGCCGGTAACAGACGCATAAAGAGCCATCTTGTTCCTAGACAGCGCAAAATTATTCAGCATCTTGCAGTTCCTCACAACTATGGGTGTCAACGTACTTAGCCAGAGGAATATCGTTCTGATGCGCTGCACTGTACTGCACAAGTTCCTGTCTCGTCTTCTCGTACCTGTCCAGCAGTACGTCGAGTGACTTCTTGGACGTCGTAGACCACCGCAAGCGCCAAACATCAAAACCAGGTTAAGGAAAACCACGACAACCTCACGGCAACTCTATACTAAATCATAATCACCGCAAGCGCCAAAACATCAAAACCAGGTTAAGGAAAACCACGACAACCTCACGGCAACTCTATACTAAATCATAAAGAAATAAATAACGCAGAAAGAGGATATTTTTCGTTGAGTCGGAAGCGGTCCAGTTCCACAGCCATATCTCGTTTGATAGTCTCGAGCTCCCGTAGTCGCGTGTGTAGCTGCTCATTGCGCTGCTTGGCCGCCCTCTCTTTTTCCTCCCACTCGCTCAAATTCGCGCGCAGATCTAGCCACAGTAAAAGTTATATATATAGTCAGTTGACTTGTACGCTATCAATAAATCCAAATAAGAAATTGTGATGTTTTCCTTACGCGCTAGCTGCTTATTCGCCGCGCTCTGACGGTTTTGCAACGTGCTGGCGATTTCTTTGCGCTTCTGCGCGAGCGAACGTAGCCGCTGCGCGTCTTTGTGGGCGTCGTCTTGGAACATGCTCTCCATCTGGCCGCAGATCGCCTGTACTTCGGACCACGACAGCTCATTGCTGCCCCCAACACTCGCGCGCTCCATGTTGGTGTCGAGAAAATTCAAAAATATATGCAGCACACAGCCACCATTAAATCCTTTCATAAATATGCAATCCGCAAAATATATGTAATAATAGAGTTTGTTTTAGTTACTAATTCACTTTTTGTGTATCAATTCACGGAGCGCTATTTATTTTTACGACATCTCTTTTTGAGATCACTTCCTGTACGTAGTACCCGCCGCGGAGTGCCAGTCAGTTTTTGTGACCATGTCGTTCCGCTCGCTGCTCGAGGCGGCCATGGGCGACGCACAGGAGCTCCCGCAGGACGAGGTGGGGCGAATTGACGCAGAAATGCAAATGATGGACGACGACGACGACGCTGCGTCCGACGGTAAGTCACTTAATTGCCTTGTAAGTAACCAGCAAATTGACGTTTTTCACTGGTTTTTGCAGAGGAAAGCGATGATGTGTACGAGCCGCCGTCTGATGAGGATGGGGAGGTCGTGAACGAAGAAGATGAGGAAGATTCTGACATTGAGCGGCAGCTGTGGGGAAAATCTCGCAAGCGCAGAAGACGCGGAGGCGGTCAGGGCAGACGCCGACGCCGACGACACACGGGCAAACGCAGCGTACGAGCCACTAAAGTGCCACCCGAGCTGGCAAATGTGCTTGGAGAAGCGAACATGCTCTATGCTTCTCACCAGTACGACGAAGCGATTACACTGCTCAAGGACTTTATCAAGAAGGCGCCGACCATTCCAGACCCGTATCATACACTGGGGATGATCTACGAGGACCGACAGGACCGCATTAAGGCGCTGCAATTCTTCTTGATTGCATGCACACTAACCCCACAGGATGCAGAACTATGGAAACGGGTCGGACGTATTGCTAAGGACGAGAAGAACTTTGACCAGGCGCTTTTCTGCTTTAAAAAAGCGAGCAGTGCGGACCCAAAAGACAAAGAAGCGCTTTTTAGTTACGCAGAATTGTGTCGAGAACAAGGCGACAACAGAAGAGCAGCAGAGGTTTTTAAAAAGCTGACGGTACTCATTCCGAACGACTTGTCACTCTGGATTCAGATTGCTGAAGCCTACCATTGCAACGAGCAAGAGGATGAGGCTGTCGATGCGCTTAAAATGTGCATTGAAAAGGCGGCGACATTAGACCCAACACGAAACTTGCACTCTTCGAAGTATGAGCTTAACGCTGTAAATATGCTCGCAGACCTGTACATTACACTCAAGAAGTATCGCGACGCGATCGATGTGATTCATCACCTCCACTCACGGTACGCCGCATCTCAAGATCCTGATCAGGTTGAAGGCGACCCAGGTGGCTTACCACTTGATATTGCAGTAAAGTACGGTATCTGTCATTTATTCGAACGAGACTTTGTCACCGCAGAATCCATGTTCGCGCATTTATTCGCTCAGGATGTGGAAGTTTTTGGGGATTTATATCTCGATGTGGCTGACGCTTACATTGCGCTAGGGGATCAGGACCGTGAAGCAGTAGCAATATTGCGGCAGTTGCTTGGTCGGGAAGAATTCCCTATTGAGCAGATTTGGATTAGGTTTGCCGAGTGTCATGACCGTCTCGGTATCTACGATGTAGCAGTGGAGTACTATGAAATGGCTTTAACCCATCAACGTGCGTCAGCCGAATTAACAGTGAGTCCAGGGTTAATGCTGAAGGCTATGCAAGCCACGCGAAAGAAAAACAGCCCTCTCGAAGGAATTGCACTCTTAACTGAGTATTTGCCGGAGACAATGCGGCCTCCGATTCGACCGTATTGGATTAACACGCCAAGGAAAAATAAGGACCAAGACACGACATTTGCGCTGGGGGATGGCAGTGGAAGAGGGATGAGGGATATGAAGGGCGACAGTGATGTTGAGGAGCTGGAAGAGGACGCGGAAGACGATGAGGATGCTGAAGACCAAACTCGCATGGAAATGGCACACGATCCGTCACTATCAGTGGATGCAATGGAGAACGGTATTCGTTTGAAGTTGCTGATTGAGTGGGGTCATTTGAAAAAACTATCAGGCGAAGCTGAGGTTCTCTGTCAAGTGGGGATTCCAATCATTCTTACATCATTAGGTCAGACATCGTTTCGACTATCAGGACGCGTGAAGAACCCACTGGCTGATCCACACGACGTGATTTCTGAAAGTGATGCCCAGTCCATGGGCTTTCAGGTTTTAAAGTCCGAGTACTTGGTAGATATCACTGACTCCCGACAACGCGAGTCCTTCATGGGTATCGTCATGCGTGTGGCACAACAAATTGTGATTTCACGAGCGCTTGGCGAGCAGCAGTACTACAATTTGGTGATCGATGTCGCACAAACGCTGACCGAGCTAGGCAAATATGTCGCGGCGATCGAACTTCTAACGGATGTGAACACGTCGGACAAGATCTCAAAGCCTACCCTGCGCTTCGAATTGCGGTTCTTGGCCCTCGTGATTGCTCTCGAATTCAAGGAGAGTCGTATGGCGTACGAGTGCGCGCGCTTAAACATCATGGAAGACCCGCACAACTTGGGCTACTGGAACTTGTTCTCGCGCGTCATAGCGATCACAGGTGTATTTTCGTGGCACCAGAAGTTCCTAGCTAAGCTGTTACGTGACGATCCCGAGAGTTACCCAGCCATCCTGCTGGCTGGCCACCAGTCCTCTGCCTGGGATATTGCCTCACTTACTGTGGGCGAGCTGACGCTTGCTCACCAAAAACACCCAAACGATCCACTTACACTCTTCTGTATTGGCTTGGCCTTCTTATCAGCGTCGATGCAGCGCACCATTAACGATCGACAACACACCGTTGCAAAGGCATTTGCGTTCCTTCAGCAGTACGAGCGCACTCGTATCGTTGGCCCGAGCGATATTTCTTCCGACATTCGTCAGGTCGAAGCTTGGTACAACATTGGCCGCGCTCACCAGCAACTGGTACGTTCTTTGATTCGCTGGTGCATTTCTTGGTACAATCTGATTGTCGAGGGCCCAATGGTTCAAGGTTTTCTAACATCTAGTGATCATTCTTTGCAGGGTCTATTTCACTTGGCAATTCCAATGTATGAGCGAGTGCTCCGGTTTTACGAGACAAGCAAGGAGCATCAACGAGAAGTGCCGCCTGAGTATTTACTCTGTCGAGAAACGGCGTACAACTTGTCGCTCATATACAAACAAAGGTGCGTTTCCTGCTCTAATTGAAGTTGAAAAAGGCCAAATTCTAACGGTAGAGTGTAACGTGTAGTGGTGCCAACGATCTGGCCAGGTATCTGATAGCGAAGTATTTAACGATCGGGTAAGCCGGACGGCATAGTATTGCTGCTACAAAAGCACTTGCAATTGGTTGACCGCTACAAAATGGCGTCCATCTTGGCGCGGCGAAGCTGCAAATTTCAGCTCTAACCCCGTGAAGTCAAGATTCAACATGCCGTTAGCTTGGTAAAGTGCAGTTAAATAAATATCAAGTGCACCACATAAAACCCTAAGTCCCACTCAAAACCATCACTCCGCAAATAAACACACAACAATGACGTCAGGGGAGGATCTGTGGCAGCAGATGCTGCGCGACTGCTCCGTGCGCTCCAAGCTGCCAGCCGCCAACCTGCTTGTGGTGGGAGACGCCGAGAGTGGGAAGTCAGCGCTTCTGGCGCGTCTGGATGAGGCCAAATTGGGCAGTGCAGAGGCTGCAGACGAGGCTCACGTGGTGGACACTTTACTGGCCTTCAAGACGCTGGACGTGCTGGACCCGCGGGCCAAAGAGAGCGGCGGCGATGCTTCTGGTGACAAATACTGTATTTTTGATAACATGTTATTTGTTTTTCACAGTGATCTTGTATGGAACAGAGGATGTGATGGCGCATATCGGCGCTTGGAGTCTGAACAACTTGAATTTGAAGGACCTCATCAACGTCGCAGTGAAACCTCACAAACTACAGAAGGTAAACTAAAAAGAGGCTATTATTTTGGAGATAGATACTAATAAGTCAAATGTTGGCAGACGGTGGTGGCAATTGTGCTGGATTTGTCGCGACCTTGGACCATCAAAAGCTCCTTGGAGCAGTGGCTTTCCGCCCTAGAGGGACAATTGCTAGAGCAAATTAACAAGTTAACACCGGAAGCCCGTAACGAACTGTACGCAGCGATTAAGCAGCATATTCTGACCTATGAGGATCTGGTATGGACAAATGCAACGATGTTGAAGTGGATCTTGGGAGGCTAACAGAAGGAACGTCGTTTTGCTGGATTTTAGAGTGTTGACCACTCGGCGCCGACGCCGATGGACACATCAACAAATGAATTTGTACGAGTATTTTATATATTTCAAGTAGAATAAGGTAATGTTTTTAATGTGTTTTTTTCTGATGTGATTTAGTTGGAGGAGGGCGTACTGGCGAAGAACTTGGGTGTACCTCTTGTGTTCGTTGTGGCCAAGGCTGATGTACGTGCTGATGGACGGGTATAATGGATATGGTGTGGATATCTTGACTTTATCATTGTTGCTGTAACTTTAGCTGCGTCCCGAAAACTCGATGAAAATGGACTACATTGAGTACACCCTTCGCCAATTTGCTCTGATGTGATTTAGTTGGAGGAGGGCGTACTGGCGAAGAATTTGGGTGTACCTCTTGTGTTCGTTGTGGCCAAGACTGATGTACGTGCTGATGGACGGGTATAATGGATATGTGTGGATATCTTGACTTTATCATTGTTGCTGTAACTTTTAGCTGCGTCCCGAAAACTCGATGAAAATGGACTACATTGAGTACACCCTTCGCCAATTTGCGATTCGATGTAAGTCTAGGTCATTCACTTTGCTCAATTGCGCACTCTAATCTGCGCTTCCATGTACTACAGACGGCGCGTCGGTGATTTTTACATCAGCAAAGACAGGCACCAACGTGGACGCGCTTGGCAAGTATATTTTGCATCGTGCCTATCCGTCCCAGTTCAAATTCGCTGAGCCACCGCAATTAGTCGATCACAACAGCATATTTATCCCGTCCGGATACGACTCATTCGAACTCGTGAACCAGAGTCTTGTTGGCTCGCAGGCTCGCTGGCCAACGGACAAACCATTTGAGAAAATAGTTCCCGCTCCGACTGAAGATCTCGACGATTCAACCACATTAGTTGCTGCAGACATTCGTGTGGACCCTCACGACCAATGGCTGGAAAAGCTCGAGAAGGCTGCAGGAGCCGGTCTTGAGGAGCTGCAGAAGCAAAGCATCGAAGCCGGTAAGAAGGCAGAACAGGCAGGAGCTGCCCGTCGCGCGGCCTCTGATCGCCGCAAACGCGACGAGAAGGATGTGAGCTCAAAGCACTTGCAGAACTTCTTTAACAATCTACTTAGTCGTCCGGAGAAGACGAGATCTTCTCGTTTATTGAGTGACAAAAAGGTAAGGCTATCATCGTTGTAGTGCGATACGTGGGAGCTCTGGCTAATGTGGACAATTTGTGTGTGAAGTTGCAGAAGGAAAAGAGCGACAAGTCGTTGGGTGAGTCCAAGCGTCAGGATGCCTAGAAGAGGGTCCTGTACTTTACGTTCACCCTGTTGCTATCTAGTGCTCTAGTGCCCTAAAGGTAATGAGTATCATCTTCCCTGGATAGCGTCATACAATATGAGCAAGAACTCTTTATCGTGTTTTAGAAATGTTCCTGCACTAATGAGTATCATCCTTCCTGGATAGTGTCATACTAAGATGCACTAATTCCTTATAAGTCTAATTGAACTTGTGAGTTATTGTGGTGCAAATGAAGACAAGAACCACCCAACGTACTCGTACCTACACAAGAACCCAAACGGATTCAAAGTAGTCGGAAGAGGCACCGTGAAGAATATGTTGAGTATTTTATTGTGGTGCAAATGAAGACAAGAACCACCCAACGTACTCGTACCCACACAAGAACCCAAACGGATTCAAAGTAGTCGGAAGAGGCACCGTGAAGAATATGTTGAGTATTAGACGAAAATGTGTATTGTATACTGTACTAATATTCGCTAGAGTCAAGGAAGCATCCAGACCAGATTGGGTCAAAAAGCGTTGCTGCTTACGTGCTCAGGTTGCCACTGCGATCCATACTGTGAAGTGATTCTCGATTGCGAGTGCTAGTTCGAGAGTCAGGAGGAACTGGCGAATTGGTAAATAGCATTGTGTTGATGCTGTGGACTGGTGTCGGCGAGTTCAGCGCCATGTGAAGCGATTGTCGCCGTTCCTGTACGCGAGATAATCGATTTTGCGTAACTTTGAGTATTTCCACTAACCGTTGAATCTCGTCCAGATTGATATTCATGTTGTCCAGCTCACTGTCGACAGCAATACCATCTTCAGTCTGGAGCGAGTTGCCGCGTACAAAATTGGTAGGTTTACTACCAGAACCGGACAGTGAAATTGGAGGAGCGATAAACTTATCTTCCGATTCTCCATCGACAAAAGGCTGATTATTCTTCCCTCCCGACCCAGAAACTTCCACAATGCTGCTGACATCGACAGCATGTGCATTGTCAAGGACTTTAACATTGTAAAGCCGAGCTTTGAGTCTCGTATCTAGACGACGCTTCTCGGCTTCGGCAAACAGGCGATCATGGATGTGAGGATACGCGTCGAATATCTCTTCTGCGTCGTTCCTGTCCAAACATTTTAACTCACAGAATGTGCCTGCAATTACAGTACATGAACGCGTCATGTGGCGTAGTAACCCGATTTCTCCAAAGAAACTACCCTGCTTGAGCACCGCCAGTAAACCTTCGTTGTCGGGTGAAATGACTTTTACTTTCCCTCGACTGATGATAACCATCGAGTTGGCAGGATCTCCTCTATGAAAGACAACGTCGCCACGCATATAAAGCTGCGTCTTCAGTCGCATGACGCAGGAAGCGAGGCACGAATCGGAGCAGTCCTGAAAAAGTGGCACCGTCGCAATGAGGTTTCGATGGATATACAAAGCGATCTCGGCACGTAGAGCTGGCGACAGGTCCTCGTCGTCATAGATGGCTTTCTCGTAACGATCGGAGGTGTTTTTCATGCGCCAGAGTGTTTCATAGTAGTTTCGGGCAGATTTACGCAGCTCAACCGGTACGTGCAGCGCTTTCAGGTCGCTCATGACCATCCGAACCTTTTCTTGGTATTGTAGTGCGCGTGAGCTGGAGCCAATGACGCCGGCCGTGATACTTGCGAGTGTCATACACTGAAATAGAAAGCCGACAACCCCGAGGACTGCGGTTAGGAACTGCCATTTTGGGTCCACTGTGACTGCGGATATGTTCAACAGCAAGAGTACTGCCGAGTACAAAGCTTCGTTGTATGCAAGGTGTTCGTCTTCAACCTCGTCCAGACCGATCATTGGTCCAGCCCACAGACAAGCTACCCAGTGAATTATCGAGATGTAGCATGCAAATACTTGAGCTGCATAGGCAAATTTCATGTACTTCCTACAAAGAGGAAACGAACGTGAGCACTTAGAATGTCAATTTCTGGTTGGAAAGCAACTTACTGCACAAATTTGATGAGCCGCGTGATTCGAAAAAGTTTCTAAGGAAAGTGGGTAATTGAAAACGTCGTTAGTTTTGTTCCACTTTCAAGAAAACCCGATAAAAGTGACCACGTACCGGAACCTTCATATACTTTACAGACGCTTTGAAGGCCTTACGCTCAACACCCGAGAAGTCATTGGTGTTAAAGGTAATGATGGATTCAATTGGGATAGATCCAATGAAATCTACAAAAAACCAGCTCTGACAACGACAAGAGAGAATATCAGCACGGGTGTTGCTTTCTAGCAGTTTGACATGCTTACCTTAATATAATGTTTGGCAACAAGACGGCTATCCATGATGACATCCGTATCCTCTACGTATCCTGTTCTGTAAAGAAGCAATAGACCATTAGGTTAAACCCAAACCAACTCAAGTTAGGTCTAGTAAAGTACCTGAAGTTTAAAACCACGTCGAGCAAGTAGATTGCGTCGGTGGCCTTGTTAAAAGCGTACCAATACCAAAGCTCACTCTCACCAAAAGCAATCGTGTATGGTACGCGCCAGATGAGAAGAATGGTCGTAAGAGCGAGAAGAAGGTCCCAACAATAGCGACACGTTGAGTCAGGAAGCAGCATGTATTTGTATGTGCGATTCGAACGTGCAAGTTGAATCAGTCGTTCCTGTTCGGCCACTTTGAGCGAGACACGGTTGGACGCAGGCACAACCTCTGCGCGGCCAGCACCTAGTGCAGCCAACCATAGACGACCAGTTTTTCCCGTGTGATTTTCGCCTTGTAAATTGCTTGAAGCCACAGGAGGACGAGGACTAGCAGCGCCCTTGATCGCATTCCATCCCTTCCCCATACTTAGTCACTATCGACTCCTGTCTGCCGAATGCACAAGCGCAAGTGTTCTAGAAATGCTCACAATTTGTTATTTTAAGCAAAAAACGATTATCATCCTAGCTATTTTCAATTCTCTGCCTTTAATAAAAAACGACCATATCGCGTGTAAAATGTCAGATTGATTGTTGCTTTACAGGCTAGAATGGGTGTACAGCTTCTCGATATCGGCGGTGTACTTGATTTCAACAACTGATCGCTTCACTTTCATTGTGGGCGTCAGGTTGTTCCCTTCAATAGAGAAATCGCGTGGGACGATATAGAACTTTCGCACTTGCTGAGCACGTGAAGCAGCTTTGGTATTGGCTCGTGCCATCCCGTCTTCAATGTACTTTCGGAATTTCTTGCACACTTGAACTTCCGACACAGTAGTTGCATCACTACCGATTTCTTTCGTCACGTTCAAAGCCACTTTGTCCAAGCTCTCGGTGGGTGCGCCAGTAACATCAGGATCTACTCGTATCGAGCAAAAAAAAGTGAGATATTTTCGCCTTTCTCCGATAACAATCACATTCGATAGTGCTGGAATTTCGGCCTCGAGCTCGTTCTCGATTAAAACAGGGGGCACATTTTCACCACCAGAAGTGATGATGATCTCCTTGATTCGGCCCATAATGGAGAGGAACCCGTCTTCATCTATCTCACCGACATCACCTGAGCACAGCTAACCATCGTCGCTGAGAGCACTTTTAGTGGCAGCTTCGTTGTTCAAATAGCCCAAGAAAATATGACGCCCAGTGTACTGCACTTCACATCGATCCTCGTTCTGGTTCCCATCATTTCAGGGCCAACAGTGCCATTCTTCCACTTTTCCGGTGTGTTGATCGTGTGGGGTCCTGTGCATTCGGACTGACCAAAGAGTTCGTACAGCGGAATTTTGAGAGTGCTGAATGCCGTTCGGAGAAATCGGAGCCGAACCTGTAAAAAAAGTGGCGCACTCATCCAGACCCAAAGCTGTACGGACTTTGCCGAGAAGCAGATATCTGCTACCCAGAAACTTAAACTTAACCCCGAAGTAGCACCAAACTGTGATTGCTCCGCATTGACAGCTCCTTGCGCCATTGCCCACGTCAACAGTGACTTCTTGAGACCTTCCGGTGCACTACCAAGCTTCTCACTTAATGACTCCATCATTTTCTCCCAGACACGAGGGACACCGAAAAAGAAGTTCGGACGAACCTCTTGTAGTGTGCCAAGGAGTTCTCCACGAAGAGCATCTAGACCTGCGAAGTACACCTCCGAGCCAATAGTCAAGGGCAAGTGGATGTCTAAGATTTGAGCCGCAACATGCGAAAGTGACAAAAAGCTCACGCTACGCTTTGCATCTCCCAAAGCTTTCAGCGTATTCATCGATGCTGCCACTGTCCACATCAAGTAGTCGTGAGAAATCATGACAGCTTTTGTCGTTCCAGAAGTGTAGATGAGAGTGCAGCAGTGACCAGGCAACTGAGCCGCCAATCTAGCGTTGAGGATGTTTGTGTCGACGGATTCACCCAGATGAAGAAACTCATTGAACGTATAGACGGGACTTGGACTCGTTGGGCTCGTCCGTCTCGTTCCAGATGACCAAAGCCGTCAACTTTGGCAACTCATGTAGGACCGACAGGTACTTGTCTAGCTGCTCCTTATCGAACACCACTACGACTTTAGCGTCGCAGTGCTGAGATGTCTCGGCTAGATACTTCATCAATCGTACTTAGAAGAACGTGGACAGTACTATCCTTTGAGCAGAATGCAACTTTTGGTCAGACCAAATGACCAAAATATGTGACGACATGATAAATTACCACTGTCAAGTTGCCAGTGAGTAATTTATCATGTCGTGGCAAGCGAAGCCGAAGTCGTAGCGGGCTTTGGGTGTGTCACCAGCGAGCGTAGCGAGCCGCCAGGGTTTTGGGTCCGCGCGGAGCGCGTGTATGGTGATAGGGTCACTGTTTAGTATTCTATGAACGGAGGCTAGAACGATCCCTGTGGTTTAAGATCCGGGTGCGCAGCACGCGGGCTTAAACCCAGGCTTGTCGCTAACCGAGCGCAGCGAGATGCTCCTCTTTAGTATGGCAAAAAGAAAGTGGCTAGACGAAACGCGGTTACAAAAAGTGGCAACCAAATTCCTCGGTGAGCTGTGCCCCCAATTTTTCGTCGGTGAGCTATGCCCCCGCCCGGATTACCTATAGTAAGTGATGGGCACTTATTGAGGGGTCGTCATTGGTAAGCTGTGGCCCCCGATCATATTTTAGCCAATGGCGTTACAAGAACGGACAATGTCGCCCAATAGCTGTGAAGCACATCAATTGTTGAAACATCGATAAGCTGTGCCCCTTCAACGATATTGGTTGGGGGCACAGCTCATCGAGGAATTCGGTAGTTGAAAATTATAAAGTGACTAGTTGAAAATCAGCACCCGTTCTTCTTGATACTGAGTGCTCGTCCGCTTGGTGAACGGGTGACGACGTTCTTGAAAACGGTGGAAGGCCTCACGAGCAGCAAGGTTGGGCTTGCCATTTCTGGGATGCTGCTTACGCGTACAGTTGCGAGTTGGTCGGTCTTCTAGACACCCATTGCAGCTTCGGCTTTTCAATGCTGAAGAGTGGGCGCTTGGTGTCCAATTGGAAAATGAGCAACGAATACCCGGCGAAAATGATGTGAAGTTTACGATCGCCATGACGCTTTGCATCTGGGTGGGTAGGATGGCAAGATTTTGCCAGCGGGATGAGAAGTCAAGTACAGTAATTAACGTGCAGTTCAATTACTCTTAATTATGACATCTTCGCATTTACACGAGGTGATGCTGGTACGCTAGATGCCGCCATGTACTTTTCAAACTACAGTAGCAACGTCAGTGTATTAATAAAAAACTTTTTAGGAAACTATTTTAAATAGTTTCCTCAAAAAGTCCGCTTTTACAGATTTGCATATTCAAGAAAACTCTGATAAAACCTTTCAATTAATATATGTACAAAACTAGATAGGGGAAATTGCAATTTGGTCAGGCAAATGGGTGGGCATTTGCAATTCGGTCAGGTTGTTGCTATTTGGACAGGTGGCATTTGCAATTTGGTCAGTGGCATTTGCTGATCGGTCAGGTGATGGGTTAATGTTAAAATAATACGAACGCAGGAAAACATTTCCAGCGCAACTGATCACACCATAACCTACACAAGGCAATGCAATGGAGGAAAATGTAGACGACATCACCCTCGCCGTAGGCAATGAGTTCTCAAGCACCAAGTCGTTAAAGATTACGTGGAGCGATGCTAAGCAAGCGCAGATTCAACGCTATCCTAGCTGACAATGACCGTGAAAATGACAAAAGGATTGAGCACTTCTACCAGCCAGGTGACCACGTGATGATCAGAGTACCCAAACAGTTTCGCAG
>JAIKVB010001137.1:0-15225 GCA_024679045.1 Phytophthora brassicae
GTTATTTTGAACCAATCAGATGCGTTTTCTATTATGTTGTGGTCCACGGTAAAACCTTAAGGGCCATAGTATGGTGGACCGGAGAAGTATGCATGGTGTCCACCGACTCGGTTCCCAGTCAAATGTATACAATACCTTGATATCCCTGCCTTCTGCTATATTTGATACCAAAATGGGCGAAACTTGGTACTTAAAATGGGATGAAATATAGTGTAAGAGCCACAAAAGGATCATCAAGATGTGTTTTGCATAAATAATCTAAGATTGGCGCGTCTTGGCAACGATCCTTTTGTTTCATTTGGCTCGTACCCGAGCGCGAAGATATATATCAGTGTTATCAAAAAATAGATAGTTCGACTATCTGCCGAAAATGAAATCTCGAAATAAATAACTCGAATAGCTGGCAGCGGTCAAATAGATTATTCAGATAGGATGGCATCATGAATGCTATCACAGGCAATCACAAACCGACCCCCTCCTCATGGTAGATAGATTATTGAGATATTTCGCACCCGGCCAATAGATTATTAAATAAGAACTTTTTGTACCCAAATAAGAGGCTATCTAATTTTTGGCAACACTGATATATATATCATGGGTCCAAGTATTTTATAGTGGTCAAAAACCACGTAATATAGTATGCTTAATCGAGGTTTGTTACCTCACTAATTGATAATCCTGCTACACTTGATATCAACTGAATCTCAGGATGAAGTATCAAATATAGCAGGATATCATGTAAGGGAGGGATCATTTAGGACATGATGATTTGTATCCGATTCGTGTCAAAAGCACGAAATGTTCTGCTGATACCGCATTGCAGTATCAGCAAGTGTTGTTTGCGGTATCAGGAACTTCCTCACAGAAAGTGTGGATGCACATCATCGTGCATATTAGACTGAACGATTAGGTTTAAAGAGAAAAAGCAGGGCGGAGGTGAAACCAAGTGCGATCCGATCCGCTCAAAATGGTAAATGTGATGCCTGTGGATCGACGGACCCTCTTCTTAAACGTAGACTGCATCCCATTATACTAACCCGAGACTTTAGCTTTGGAATGATGCCAGTAGTATTTCTGCAGTATTCGTGGTGCAATGAGGGATTCGATTTTCGTGAGGCACTTCGTGTATTTTTGGTTTTTTCAAGTTTTGAGGGGCAATGGCATCCATCACGTCTGGGTGTGACGGTCGGGGGGCAAATCCAATGTTTTTTCATGAGGGTGATTTTTCCGGGCTCTTGCGTCACTCAGCGGCTCAGCGGCTGAGGGCCCTCGTTAGCAATCCCCGAAACCAAGTGCTTTTAGGCTCTTGCTGCCATCTGGCCTGCCTTTTTCTGCTCGGGTGCTCCCCTTAAATTTTTAAAACGAGTTTATTTAGGGCCCGGCTGGTACGCCACGTTTTTGGTGGATTGCTCTGGATCCAGAGAAAAACAGCGTTTTGAGCCAAAACAGCGTATCAATAAAGTTGGGTTTGCCGTCTGGCACGACAGCCATCCAATTTGAAACGCATTGTTGGTTCGCTATACGCTGGATCGGAGTTTCGTGTCGGATTGAACATTTTGAAAACACTGTTCTGATGGAGAAGGGCAAGGCTGCAGCGTGGACGGAGCCCCTTCAGCAGTATCTCGTGCTCTCTGTGCGGAAACAAGTAGCCCGGGAGAAGGGGACATACAATAGAGTGAAGAAGCAGGCGTGGACGGCTGTACTCAGTGAATTCAACCAGGATAATGGTCTTGCGTACACCAAGACACAGGTGCAGAGCCAATGGACGGCATTAAAGAAAAAGTACGCACCTTTCCAGGCTCTTGTGATCAACTGCGGCTTTGGTTGGAATGAGGCCACCAAACTTCCTACAGCACCAACTGAGGTAAGTCTAAATCGGTTGAACGATAGCTATAAACACAAACCAAATGGATGATGTACTCTGGTCTAGGTGTGGAATCCTACGTTGCTGTGCACAAGGACGCCAAGGAGTTCCAGACCAAGACGCTCGAGAACTATGACGAGCTGCACGAGATCCACCTCGGCCGATTAGCCAGTGGAGTGTTCTAGCAGTCGTATGGTCTGGGTGCCCTAGACGCGCACTGACCACAAGCCCACCTAGAACCCCACGATGCCGACGTGGTAGTGTGGACATCGCCCCCACGATCGCCAGGTCCACTCGCCTCCCCGTCAACGCAGTCGTATGGTCTGGGTGCCCTAGACGCGCACTGACCACAAGCCCACCTAGAACCCCAAGATGCCGACGTGGTAGTGTGGACATCGCCCCCACGATCGCCAGGTCCACTCGCCTCCCCGTCAAGCACCTATGCACCGCGATTAACCTGGGGGATAGTGCGTCAGACGAAGGCGGCACCGACACAGTCGCTGCTGTCGCCAGCGCCGCGACCGCGTGATGCCACTGGCACTGACCAATCAGCCAGCAGCACACCCGCGGCCAAGTGCCAACGGTCGTCGCGCAACCAGATTGCCGAGTCGCTGTGCTTGCTGGCCAATAGCCAGTTCAAACTGGCTGCCGTTCGTGAAGCTTCTCAGTCGTCGGCGATAAAAGTCGCCATCAGGGACTTTAACGAGCAATTTGCTGCTCGATCGCCACGGAGCAAGCTCAAGTTTGCCCGCCACCTCGCTGCGCATCCAGATGAGACGGAAATCTACGTCGATCTGGACGACGATGTCAAACAGGATTTTTTGCGTGAGATTTTACTTTAACTTCTTACTCTGGCTTCTAGTGACTGCTCAAATACTGTTGGTAACCCACCCACATTTTTTTACGCAATAGCATCTCAAAATAGTTCGGCTTCGCTCTCTTCCGGTAGTTCCTCTTGTACAATGCTGACGTCGTAAACTTCAACGTCCTGGCTGCCGATGAAGGCGTCTTCGTCTTCATTTTGGTTGCGGATGATAAAGTTGTGGAGCACAAAGCAGCACAATAGAAGATCAGACTGTTGGTAAATTGAATATTCAGTAATTAATCCCAAAATACCAAATCGTTTCTTCGTCACCCCGAACGCCCGTTCAATTGCGTTGTGGAGAGACGAATGCCGTAGGTTGAAAGCTCCTTCTTGTCTTGAGGACCCTGGTTGCCTTTTTCCCACTCTTTTAAATGATACCTGATGCCACGATATGGTGTCAATACGTTTTTGGCCAGCGAATATCCAGCGTCGCCAAGATAGAACTGCCCTTCTCCACATTTTAAACCTTTGGTCCACGCATCCCGCAGAACTCTACCGTCATGGCAGAGCCTTCCCAACCAGCAAGGACGTAAGAGAAAGACAAGTCAAAATTGCATACCGCAAGCGCATTTTGCGTTATCTCTCCCTTACGAATCCTAAAGGCACGACTATCGATTCCACGAGGCAGGAACTTGATGTGCGTGCCGTCCAGAGCACCGATGCAGTACTCAAAGTAGAGGAGAAACTTGTCGTTGAGGAATTTGGTTGACCGCTGTGTGACATACCGCGTCTGTAGACCTAAGAAGGCTGCCACGACTTCGCGTAGTACACTTGTAATTGTGTCGCCACTGTGCTGCCACCACTCTTGGGTATCACTGTTGCTCTTGCCGTCCCGGATGTAGAGTCCAATGAGTAGCTTCTTGCCCACACTCATCAAACTCGAGCTCTTGATAGCACCGGAAACTTCCAGGTCGGCAATGAGACGCGAGAAGACAGCCTTGTTCGTCCTTGCTTGTTCTTGGAAATGTCGTTCATCGTCAGCACAAAGCTCGGCGTAATACAGCGCTCCGGTGAGAATTGACGTCCTGCAGGGCTTCTTAAGGTACGGTGCAAGAATAGTTTCCATGGCGGCGAGCACAGCGCCCACGACGCTATCGTCGTTGTCTTCATCGTCGTCAGCATTCTGCTCCCTTCCTCTGCGTTTGAGCGCGGGACTCATGGCGATATTGTAACTACCATGCTACCAGACAGCCACACAAAATCTCAAAACAGTGTTTCAGTGTGAAACGCTGTTTGAGGCCAAAACACTGGACAGATGTGAAATCGTGTTTTGATCCAGAGAAATCTAAAACGCCAACCAGACGGACCCTTAGACCAGGGCCTTAGACCTTAGGCCTTGGTCTAAGTAAACTCGTTCTGAAAATTGTCAAAGGGATCGAGTCGGGTCACAACGACTTTCAGGTCAGGATTCGTCTATTCTAGAGCTGGTGCCAAGACAAAACCTCGGTCAGAGCAAGTTCTGAGTGTGCAAGTGTGCGAGGACGATATATACGCCCGGGAACTGCCTTGCAGCGTATGAAACCAGAAAACTATTAATGTATCATTTTTAGAAAAAGGCTAACAAGGCCACTACCTCGAGAAATGTATGCTTTTCACAGCGCATCTTCACGTTGAACCACTTATTCTTCTTGGCTGTCATTGCCCTCCCAAAATGCTGTAGCTGAAAAGGTGTTGACGTTGGTGCCTGGCAATCCACCGATTCGACGACGGTCGCTGCTACACAGGGCCGATACAGCTGCACACACACACTGCAATGCGGTACACCGAGAATAGCAAGCTTGGGTTCGAGATCCCTGGTGGAAGGAAGCTGACCTTCCAATCTTGGTGGGAAGCAAAGCGCAAAGTGCGCTCTATAGAAGAAACATATATATACGTGCAGAGCCACCAAACTTGTTCCGACTTCAGAATACGTCCGGGAGGTATTCTGAGAACCCCACACAGAACGGTATAAACTCGGAATGCGTGCTCACACTTTCCAATTACCGAGCGATATTCTCAGAACGAGTTTTGTTTTTTTCTACTTAGACCAGGGCCTAAGGCCTTTAGGTGGACCCCTACACCGTACACGCTAATTAGTCGTGTGTGCACCTTTGGTAATCATCCCACAGGTTTTGTAAAAACATTTCAATCCTACCTTTAGCTAGTAAAAAAGACCAGATCCGGGTAGATCTCGATGAATAGATTTGCGTGGTGTATTTTGTTTTATGTATGGGCAAACAGCTTTCGAGATAAACTCGATTTAAAACAAGGGAGATTGGGATCCGAGCCGTACACCGCTAATAGTCATACCATGACTAATAGCGTGAACGGTGTAACTTCTCCCGTAATACCTGATCACTTCTTTACACGTTAAATGATGACCGCTGCAGACTATTGTAAAGGTATTAACAAGAATTGATGATACCAGGATTGGGGCTCCCATATGGTAAATTATCGTGTCCATTCGGACATTTTTATCCCGAGGTTTTGGTTTTTTTTCGCGTCCGAAAAATAGCCGATGTCATATCGATCTGATACCGCCGATATGCATCAGAAATGATCTAGATCGATGTCGCCTAAGCGGGGAGTGAGCGGGTGCGAGGAGCGTAGCCACTGCAAATCCGCGCGGGAGCCCGCAAAGCAGGGCCGCGTGGTATTTGCGGAGGCGGGCCCAGCGACGAGCTCCCCAGCAAACGGACCCTTTGCGCTCACTCGGAGCTAATTTTTCTAATGCGGGGTCTGGGGGTGCAACCCCCAGTACGTGACACCCCGTCCGAATCAGATGGGATCAGATTGTCCGAATTGTCCGAATCGGCCAAAATTGTCCGCACCTGCACGATATGGAGCACTATACCTGAAAAAACCTATATTAACATTTAGATGTACCAAGGGATAAAATCGTGCGAGGAGTTTAAAAATGATGTCCGTTTTGGCCATTTCGCAGCCGTTTTTAAGCTACAGCTTCTCAAAGCTAGACAGTTCGCCAACGGAAAAGATCCGCGAATTGGGTTGCATTGGCCATTTCGCAGCTGTTTTCAAGCTACAGCTTCTCAAAGCTAGACAGTTCGCCAACGGAAAAGATCCGCGAATTGGGTTGCATTAAATACCTGTCGCCGATTGGCTGGGACGCATGATACATATGGATTGGAAGAGAAAATGCTGTGCTGCGACTGTCCCAGATTGTCAATTATTGACTTGAATTAAACCGACCAATCCAGATAGATAAGCAAACAATCTATTTGTTGAGGTGATGTTTAAGGCCAATGATAGTGCAAATTGCCCACTGCTGGCAAATATATCAAATCTCACAATTAACAGACATGTATAAGTTAAGTTCAACTTGCCTCGAAGACTGCCCCGGGGTTCTCGTTGCAGACCTTCATGACGCGCGCGACGGCAGTCAAGTTCACCCCAATGCATTGGCGAACAAGTTTCGTCGTTCGAAGTCCCGCGAAACACTCCTACTTCCAATATTTTTCGAAAAAGTGTAGTACTGGACTACTATTTTCTTCTTTACGATTGTGAGCTCGTGGCGGACTTCGGTCTCCTCCATTACCACTTTGCTCGTATGGAGTTGTGGCGTCGCTCTTTGCCGTAGAGAAAATCACTAGTTGTCTAGTGGTTGTTTTTAGACTTGAAACAGACACGAAGGTGGAGAGTTGTGATTACAATTATCAAGCGGTTACAATCCCTGGTATCATCATTTTATTGGTGATCTCGTCCGCAGTGCGGTCTCGCTGTAGGTCGGGTACCGACTACATGTGTGAGTAAGCACACAAAAGTACACCTGGCTTTACACTTCACTTTGAGCTGGAGAAGGCAGTACTGAAGCAGCGAGAGGTTGTGGGGGCAATGAAGATAAAAGTGAGTCGCGAACGAATTGGAATTGAAGTGCGTAACATGTTTTCGGGAAAGGACCCGGCTCGTGCGTCTCAATTGTTGCAACAAATTATTTGCTCGAGATGATTTTTAGCGATATTGCTTGCAAAATGGGTGAAGGTGAGGAAGATGACGAGATGGAGAAAAGAGACTTTCGGTATCCACCACGAGAGTGGACAGAGTTGGCGTGGCCGATCTTCTCAGCTTTTACAGGTGCGGGAATACTGTCCGATGGTGTACTTGTTGTGTTTTTGTCCGTGATATTAACTGTTGTAAAGCTGGACGTGTTTTGTAGGTGTTGGCGCTGATCTGAATTGCGTTCAATACAAGTTTTAGGCTGGCCAAACTCTCAGACATTACATCATCAGTAAATGATACGATGTGTAACCAATATTAAAAATCATACGAGCGTTTATTGATCTTCGCGCGAGGAGCGGTTTACACGTATATCGCATTTGCATGAAAATCAGAGCTTGCCTGCGTACTTCACGGTGATTTCCTCGTTTGCTTCGATGTGGCGAATCGTCAACAAAACGACGCGTACTTGGTTACGATAGCGCAGCTCACGAAATACACAGTTAGGATCGCACGCATGATTTACGAAGCGACCGATTGTTCCAAACTGTAGAAGCTCGATATAGACGATGTTGTCTTTGCGGCCTGTAGCTCGCGTCTGCAATAACAAAAATACCCGGTGTTCTGCTTCAAGGGAACGATCATGCTGTTTCTTGCTTTGACACCTTCATACGATTCCAGAACACCGCCGTATTCGGCTATGTTCACTCCCACCTCGATCCAAGCGGTAGTAAATACACCTAGGTCTTTATCATCCGTCTGGAACAATCCCAGATGCTGGAATTGTCTGGTGGAGTTGCTGCAGCGGCCTTTGAACCCGCAATTCTTCTTCACGCAGTACGAGTAACATTGCAAATTAAGGCAGTCAAATGCGTAGCAATCATCGGTCACGAACAGTTGCCCAGATTACCTATATCGAGAAACGTACTCCTTTGGGATTCTGCAGTCCCTTGATTTCACTAACTTCGGCCAGCCAATCGACTGCACACTTCGTCTCCCCAATGAATGCTGGATCTGATGTGTTTTTCGTTTTGAACCCGTTCTTGAGTATAGCTGCGTTCCATCAACTCCGTTGCTACATCTTCACCAATGCGTAGCTCGTGGTCACCTTCATTTGCGACGTGTTGCTCATCTGTGATCTCATTGACTTGCTCTACTATCGTGCGCTGTCTGGCCACAAGAGCCTGGCGCTCTTCAGGAAGATTCATGAAGTGCCGGAGAAACTGAGCCTACGTATCATGCGCATGATACACTTCCTGAGTACTTCGGGATGCATTACGCTGTCGCTGATGCCCTCGTTTGCGCGACACCTTTCGCACACCATTGCGATCTTTACCGTGGTGGTGTTGCTGCTACCGCTTACGTGATGTCCACAATTTTTCAAATGCTTCCAGGTTGCGCGCGCGCTTTTCAGGACTCTGGCAGCTAGCTTTAAGATCCTTCCTCTCCTCCTCGCCACATCGTCTTCCCGTCGATACGTGTTGATCGTCGGTGCTGTCATCGTGTTCCAGCGCAATTTTATTTTCCGAAACGTCAGTGGTGGTTGCTGCAATGTTTTTCTCCGTGTTTTCAAGTCCTCCGTTACTTCGACTACCTTTCAAGTGAACAGCAAATAACGGGTCTTTAACTGCACAATTTAACCTTAGCGTGGGTTGCTGTTTTTTACAACAAACCTTCCGCGAGATCGTGGCTTTTCAACGACATCCTCTTTCCGTTCAGCTGCAGGACTTCTCCGTTACACCAGCAGTAGCACCAACAAGAACACGTTCAGCTTTACTACGGTCAGCATCACGCACAACTGCAGCGCGCACACACCATTGCACAACACTGCCGCACCTGGAAAAGCTGAGGAAATCGGCCGCAGATCGACTCCAACGGCGGAGGGTCGATTTAGCTGCGACAGCAGATGCGGTCCCGCTTTCTTTGGGAAATACCACCAGATCCAGCCATCGGACGATATGGTGTGGACCACGCTCATGACAGGGTTTGGTTTGAGGGAAACCCTAAACTTCGGTCCTTTGGCTGGCGTCTGACCGTCTGACCTATGTGTTTTTTCAGAGATGAGTGTTTATCAGATTTTCTTATTTTCATAAATAAATGAGTGCTTTGCATATATAATCCGAATGTAGACAGCAACAGGTAACTTGCTTTTTCATGCTTAGTGGTGCTGCTAGTTCGATCATTGGAAGCAGGATCGCGGATGTGGTCTCGTCGTTGCAGTCAGCACATAGAGCTTGACTACCGCGGGCTATCTCGTTGTGTTACGGAGCTGGCGTCTTGTTGTCTGAGTCACTTGTCGCCGATTTTTGCTCATATGGGTGCGCTTGGGTGGTGTTTCTGCGTCCGCGGCCGTGCATTGGTGTATCACTGGTTTTGGCGGTGTGACGCTGTTCTTCGGTCGTGGTTGCGTTTGAGTCAAGGTGGCGTCTGCTTGTGCACGTTTTAGTGCATGGTGTTCACCAGGGTCAGCCTGTGGAAGCGCACTCTCCATTCCCTATTGGGGTTGACTGTGTGTTCGGGCTTCGGACGGACTCGTATTCTGTCGCTGGGGGTTGGTGTTGCTTGTCGTTGCTGCGTGTTTGCGTTGTGGTTCGTGGTTGTTCTCGATAGTGTCTACGAGGTCGAGCTGAGTTCGGTCGTCCACGCAAGGACGAGTCGCCGATCCTTGCGGCATACCATTGTAGATGCTGAAGTTCAAAACATGCCGAATTTCGTAGATCGTTCCTGCGTGGTGTAGAGTTCGGTAAGATAACCATATGAAGCACGACTGTAAAATGCTATATTATACATGGCTTAAACCGCGTTAAGTCTACACGCTCCCGTAAACTTATTCGGCATATTTCGTTACGGAGAGTGCTCAATGGCATAGCTTCGAGAATGCAGCGGACTGCTTGGAACTTTTCCGCCGAATCTGCGTCAACGAACGCAGGATGCGTCCCACTGCGGTTCCCTGTAGTCAACAAATGGCGTTAATGTTAGGTTCGAGCAAGATTGTGATGAACTATGGCTACTTACCGGTTGCGAAATGTTCACCTCGAAAGAAGCACATTCGCACCGCGCATGTGCTGCTACGGACTGGTCCAAGCGACCTAATGAAATTAAACAGTTCATGAACTGTTGTAAAAATGCGCTCTTGGGCATCCATTTGGCGGCAGCCGTTGCAGCTGTGCCATCGTTGTGCTTGCGCGTCGAGTGGAAGAGAGAAGAATGAGGACTGTATCGCTACCCGTGTCCGTTTGGTAGGTCTGAGACGCAGTGTAGCTGCAGTTGTTTTTATGGGTCGTCGCCGATTGCATTGAGCTCTGGGACGCAGCGGAGTTGAAGCGGTTTTGGCGGATGTAACTTGTAGTCCCATTTCCACTTGATGTCACAGCACTCATTGTACTGTAAAGCGTCTTCTCAGCACCATCGCTTTGGGCGATAGGCCGCTTGGCCGTTTGGTCAGCTGCTAACGGCAACATTGAGCTCTAGATCGCAGTGTAGTTGCAGCTGCTTTAAAGAGCCATCGCCAAGTGCATTGAAATCTGGGACGCAGTGAAGTTACGTCGGCGCGTCATTGATTGTCCTGCTAGCCGTGAGTGCAGCCAGCTCACGCAGATGGCAATCCTCGTCGAGTACGTTCTGCTTCGGGCCAAAGAACTCAAAGTCTGCGTTGTCTAGCTTACTGCCAAGCCAGTATAAACCAGATCTTGTTCGAACGCGCGAGAGTGATACATACAGGGCGTGGCGGTCCACGGTGCGGCAGTGCGGCGGACGTAAGTATGAGATTACGATTTGATCTCTGGTGTCGCCTTGAACGCCGTGCACGTGATACCGAACGCCGGTACGATCGGAAAGCCTTTGATATATATGTTGTCTTTGTTGAGTTTGAACGAAGTTCTGGACTCAGCGATTGACATCACAGACGCCGGCCACTCCACTGGAGTGCCAGGAAACCGAGTTGGCGTTGAACTACTGTCGATTTTGACGTAGATGTTTGTCGGCGATACCGATGCGATTCACACGCCACCCTCCGTGCACTTGAACGTTGTTGCGGTGCGCCAGTCAATGTGAAAGACGGTTCCGGCTGCGCCGTTCGCAACCCCCTTTGCGATGCACTGATTCGACTTGACGCGCATGGGCATTCCTATTGTGCACAACAAAACCGAATCGTTAAGGTTGCGGTCCGTCTTATTGCGGTGCATGTCAGTGAACGTACCGATATAGGTTTTTAAGAAAATGCAATGTTGCCTGTCTGACTGTCTGTCATGCTGGTCACCTGGGCCATCTTTGCCGCTGACATGGTTTTGGGAAGCTGGGCTGGCACAGCGTATACTGTGCGCAGGCAACAAGGCTTGTTTGCGGAACGCATTGTCCGTGGAGACTACTTGGACAAACTGGCCTTGCAGGTCCTCGGCTGACGGCGGCCCAACTTGACGGAGGATTTCGCGCAGCTGCGGCGCCCACTCACCCATTCGTGCCTTCGCCAGCCACTCGCCCCACTCTGGGTCATTAGCGAAGCGCATGTTTTGCGTTAGATATACGACCTTGTTGATGTTTCGGTAAAGCAATGCGCCACGTGCTTGGAGGCCGGAGTACAGCGACCTTGTATCGGCTGTCTTAGAAAATGGCGTACCGCGCACGGTCAATAGTTGACAGAAGTCAAACATGAAGACGGCGATCAGGCCGCCGAACGGCTCTTTGCAGTCCTTCACCTTTTGGAGGGCCTCCTCCCACAGCCTAAAGAAGCCGATGTCAGTCATCGACAGCTCGTCAGCGACAACGCAAAGCACTGGGTCCCGCTTGGATCGCAGATTGTCGCCTGGATTAATGATGAGGGCAGGAAGGCGCTTTTAGTTAATAGCAAGGCCGACGGAGCTATGCATTGTTTGCCCCTTAAGGTTTGCTGCCGCGATACCACTCGACGCAGTGGCCATGACGCTGTTGGATCGGCCCCAACTTTTGGCGAGAAAACGGACGGCCTCGATGATGCGCGTTTTACAAGTTCCACTGTCCCCTGGGACGATTAGTGGAGCGCCGCTGAAGCTTGTCCCTTCCGGCATCTTGATGCCGGTGATCTCGCACAGCAAAGTCACGGCGATGTGCGCAAGCGAGGCGTTGCGCCTTGTTTAAGACAAACGCTCTTGACACACTCTGCACCGTTGCAAAAGGCCCGAGATCGTTCACCAATACAGCGCCGGGACTATCGTCACCTGCATCAACCCATAAGTCCCCGATTGCAGCGCAGAGTCTCTCAACCGTCACCTCGGTGGTTTCGACGATTGTTTGTAAGTTCGTCGCGCTCTCTTGGCGTGTCTCGGCCTCGATCTGACTCTCGAACTCTTGTAGCTCTCTTGTATTGACTGAGGTTTTTGCGTACAGTGGCATTGCTGGTCTCGTCGATGGGAAGTTCAGCCCTCAGGACGTTATTGCTTAGTAGCCTCTGTAGTGCGTTGCTGTCGGCAGCGCTCTGGAGGTCCACAACTTCTTCAACTGTGGCGTCAGCTGCGTCGATAGTGCAAGCGTACACGTCCGAGGCTACTGCTAGCAGGTACTCGCTCCGATCGGGGGGCCCGGCCTCCTGGCATCATCGATGTCGAGGACGTCGGCGTCGATGCACGTGCTTTGCTCGCTTTCTGTTGCCTGCTTGGCCCTGTAGTCTTTAGCCTCATCGAGGGAGAAGTAGTGCTGCTGGTGGAACTCGAGCGACCGCTTCACTTTCGACTGCGTATTTGGGCCCCACCCTTCAAAATGTGGCCGGGCCGACCTGCACTCGTCTAGAAACTCGCTGTGTGCCTGAACGGGCAATAAAGTATCGAGGCGACTCGGCAGTACAGCTCTGCCAAGTTAGCTTGCTCTGCATCATTGAGGACACGAGCGTCAGGCAGGCGAGGACCAATGATCTCCGGTACGCTCGGGTACTCCACCCGGACGAGGTCATGCGAACGCACATGAACTGCAAGCGCCTGCGTGTCGTCCGTTGCAAACAAGTATGTATGCTCTGGCCCTGGAGGCTTTGACCCTTTCGACTTGAACCACGCACAGAAACCATACCAGCAATACTGACCCACACACTGCGGACGCGTCATGTAGCGCTGGTGCGACGACTCCATTACGAAATGGTCGCCCTGCTAAACGAGCGACGACTTGACGTCCTTGCCGTCCATTATGTTCAAACCGTCGATCAGCACTAGTCGTTCGAACTTGCAGCTAAAACTCCCCTCCCTACCTTCGAGCAATATAGCAGTCGCGAGCGGGCCACCGATCTCGATTGTCGATGCTGAGTAAGCGAGCGACATGATTCGGCTGATGCCTTGCTGAAATAGGTTTGTTTCCTCAGGAGCCGCAGCTTCGCGTTCCATGCGCCACCGCATTGCGAGCTTCATCACAGATCTCGATTGTAGATGATGCTGAGTAAGCGAGCGACATGATTCGGCTGATGCCTTGCTGAAATGGGTTTGTTTCCTCAGGAGCCGCAGCTTCGCGTTCCATGCGCCACCGCATTGCGAGCTTCATCACGGCGATGTTGTCGAACGTGTTCTGACACTTGGTTGCGTAACTTATAGCGTATCGCGATGCTTGCAGGCCTTGACCGTTCCAGAGTATGCGCCCGTCCATGCTGAACGGCAGCAAGCGTCTCCAGATCGGGATGAATGGGTTCAACCACTAGTTGCCTATGCTGAGGCGATAGAGCATGTCGCCTTCAGCGGTTAGTTGAGTATTGCTCTCGATGTCGCGGTAGAAGCGGTAGCGGCACCAAGTGTCGCGCTTTGCCTTAACGCATGATCATGTATGCTCATAGGCGTGCACTTGGTCGCGCAGTAGCATGCGGCTTAATTGCACGTCTGCGGTCTGCCTGTTCTTCGACAAACCCAACCAAATCGCATTCGTAGTGCGCTAACTGCGTCTTCGATACTCACCGCCTGCTGGTCGACGTCAAGCTAGCTCCACTTTCGGTTGATCACCAGTGTCGCTATCTCAGCGTCCGTGAACTGCCGTCCACAAGCGCTGCATGCCGCTGTATTCGGCGGCGGAGTTCCAGCTCTCAGACGATGCTTGTATTTTACATTGATTGAAATCGGCTGCAGATCACCGGTGCAAAATTGCGTTGGGCATTGGATTGCCTCGACCGAGCCAAAAACGGGTAGCTCAGCTGCGAAGACCGACGCACAGTATCCTTCAAAGCGCGCGCGCATTGCATCATCTGACAGCAGTTGTTCCCAGTCTGACTTGGTCTTCGGCAAACCTGCAACCCATAGCACTCCATGGATGTGCACGCGCAGACGGCCCTGCTGCTCGAGTGCGTAAATCATTGCCTCGACGAAGCCAAATATGCCAGGCTCGACTTTCGGCTTGTTCGCCGTCGAATCCCATCCGAACACGGCGTCAATTAGGATTTTGCAGCACATACGAAAATACAGCGCATGTAGTACAGTGTTTCCGCATCGTGATCTTCTTCATTTGCGCGTTGCTTGACATATTCGCAGTAGTGCACCCTACGAGGTTCCGTGGTCGGCCGTTTGGTAAGTCGTAGCCGGACCAAAACGCCACCGCAATGGATCCTTCCGAATATGGTGTCAGCGTTAAAAAAAACGACGGCTCGCCGTGCATAAATGTCATAGCATCTGAACCAGTTGGCGGTGACCCGGGTCACCCCAACAACCCGCCTTCCAACTATTCTATTATGAAGCATAGTCATTACGACAGTGATATAGTAACTGCTGCTCTGAGGTCTCGCTGTCAGACACATTGTAAACGTTGCGGGTTGTTGCTGGTGATGAACTCGGCCGCGATATATCTATTGTACATGCCATTGCTTGTAGGGTGACTGTGGAGTTGTCAGACTCAGCCAAGACCGACCTGTTTAGGTTAGTGGCTTGAAAAAATAAATAATTGAAAATGTCTTCTGGGAATGGGGGGTGACCCGGGTCACCACCGCCAACTAGTTCATCTATGTAACGGGGTTACACGTGGCAAACATAATGTAACGGGGTTACTTAAGGGTACGGTTGATGTGATACACTTAATATCACATCCCTCCCGAATCTGATATTCTGATTCCTGATAGTTGATATGGCTCACAGCCACTAGATATACATTTGACTAGCTTTCACTATGATAGATAGTGAACTTTATAGATTTACACCAAACCGGCTTTGCCGACATAAACATAAAAGAAAACAGTTATTTTTTTGAATTAAAGAGTTCAGTCGCTTTATTAATTAAAGCTCCTAATTACTCTTGGAGTTTGTAAGCTGCTGTCTTACGCTCGCAATAAGTTCTCGTATAGAACTTAAGGCTGCTTACCTGCTTAAGACTCTAAGAGTCGCTAAGCCTTCTTCTACGCTAAAGTCTACGGCAGCCCCGCTGCACTTGGTAGCACTCGTAGTCAATCCTACCTCTGAGTCATAAGACTATTCTTCTGTGATAATGGATCACTTCGCTCAGTTAACCCCGAGCCAACAAGACGGGCTTAACAAGCTTATGTCTTTGGTCGGACACGAAGGGGTCTCTCATCTGACTTCGCAAGGCCCTGACGCCGTTAATGCGCGTCTAGAGGCGTTCTCTAATTATGAGAATGCTC
>JAIKVB010001138.1:0-15221 GCA_024679045.1 Phytophthora brassicae
CCGTTCACAACTGGGAATTCCTGCAAAGCATCAAGACACGTAAAAAGCATCTTGATAGTGAAGAACGACGATCTGCCGGACATCAAAGCGTTGTGTAAGAAGGAACTGAAAATTTGAGGGAAACAGGCGTTGACGCTCGAATCCTAGCCTACTTCCAACGTTTCAGGAGATTGTTCTGGAGCATGGACTGGAAGACGTTTTCACTGGTGTGGACGGCCAGAAGGAGAAGTGTGAGCTCCTAATCTCCTGTCTCGCCCCACCAGTGTTGAAAGAGGACGTGAAAAGTGCGGTGCGTTGGACGGACCAGGGGGCTGCCGAAAATATTAGAGAACTCTATACCTTGACCTAGGATAAGACCCTCGAGCACGAACGCCATTTCCAGAAGAACAAGAGGATGAACGATGTGAAGGATAAGACTTCATCTCACTCGTCCTCAAAGTCGTCTGGGAAGGTTGCTGCTGTCCAGTCCAAAAAACCTGCTGTTGGTGGAGCCAAGAAGTGGTTCACGCAGCAAACAACCGATGTGAAGATTGACAAGGCCAACAGGAAGGCCAGGAAGAAGCCGATGTCCCAGAAGGAGCCACCATCGCCATGCCCAAAGTGCCAGGAGATGCATTGGCTGAGTGATTGTACCAAGGCTACTGATCCGGAGAAATTGGTGCTACGTGCGAAGCTTCGTGAGGCCAACAAGTCTCGGAAGTCTCGAATGAAGAGACTCAAAGAGATACCTCTCGACGCCAACACAAACTGTAATGATTAATGACATTCCGGAGTTGCCGTGCTGTCCGAACGCTGGGTCCGACCACACGGTAATTTGCCGTTCTCATTGGGAACCACTGCGCGCTGCAGACCCACAGCACAGCAGGTTCTGCTGGACACCCCGGTTCGCATCGAGACTTTTGGTGCCCGACTGGGGTGGTGGCGAAGATGCAGGCTATGCAACGAGTTCTTATCCACACTGCTACTTGGCCGGTACATCCAGCGGAAGCTGTACCGTGCCTAATAGGGGAACAGGACGATAATGAGCTCATTATCGGCAAGGATCTACTCGGGAGACTCGGAATCGATGTTGACCGTCAACTGGAGCAGTTGGCGTCACACCGCGACGATAGTGGCGACCCATTTGAATTAGAGGCCGACGAACCTCCAATCACTTCTGGACATGTTTCTTCCAATGAGGAAGTCCGTGCAGCAGTTGAGACTCTGATTGAAAGGGCTGTACTGCACGGTTTCCCATTGGACAAAGTCGAGAAGTTGCGTGCTGTCGTGACATGTACGACGTATGGCGCCTCGAATTACGTGATATCCTCCGGCCCGTGTGCCGCCACTCGAAGTGCGTTTGAGGAATGGGGCCAAACCTTGCAAATGTAAGCTTCGCAAATATCCCCTGCATGCTCGACAATTTTTCTGTGAGTTTAACGAACAACTTGTTGCTTTAGGATGGGTTTACGAAAACCCGACCAGTCGCTGGGCTAGTCCCGTACTCCCCGTCAAAAAGTCACAAGAACTCATGGATCTCCGGCAGACGGCCGATTATCGCGAGGTCAACTCGATGACCGATACTATGGCAGAAGTTATGCCTATTTTATCTCTCGTAATGGAAAATACCCATGGAATGAAACATTTCGGATTGTTTGATTTTATTAAAGGATTTTGGCAATTACCTCTAGCAGAATTTTGTCAAGAATGGTTGTCCTATATGACAGATGAGAAGATCTACACTCCACGTCGCGTTCCTCAAGGCTGCGAAGACGCAGCAATTCATTTCCTATGGAACAGTGCTTTGCTACTTTATTGTACAAGCATTTATTAATTTGGATAGATGATTTGCTACTTTTCGCCGACAACATCGACACCTACCTTAAGAAAATCGGGGAGTTATTCTCTCTGCTGAACGATTTTGGGCTCAAGCTGAGCGTCAAGAAGTCAAGTCTGTATCAACAAAAGGTAAAATGGTGCGGGAAGATTATAAACGCTGCTGGCGTTCGCCACGACCCTGTAAGGATCGAGACTATCTGTGCAGTACCGTACTGCTGGAGAGCTACAGCAATTTATATGTGCCATTAACTGGATGCGGGAAAGCCTCATTGATTATGCACGTCAAGTTTCCCCGTTACAGAAACGACTCGACGAAGCTCTGGCCAAGACACGGCGTACCAAGCGCGCCGCAGCTGGAATTTTGATCGAGCTGAGTGAAGTGGAAAAGGAGGCATTTGACAATGTCAAGAAGATGCTAATTTCTGCCGCTACGCTAAATTTCCCTGACGACGGTGCAACAACCTGCCTACTGACCGATGCGTCAGATCTTGGATGGGCTGTGATCGTAACGCAAGTCAAAAACCATGACATCACAGTACCCATCCAGGAACAACAACACAAATTAATTGAGTGTTTAGCGGAAATTTCAGTGGCAGCCAATTAGATTGGACTGTCATTGAAAAAAAAGCTTTTCCTATCGCCCTCGCGTGCGATTAATTAGACTACCTGTTGTTGCGTCCACAAGGATTTCGGATGTTCTGCGACCACCGAAATTTAATACATGTTTTCACCCCTGATGAACACGTGAAGAAACACGTAAATGGCAAGCTGTTACGATGGACTATGAAGCTCATGAACGATAACTATGTGATTGAGCACATCGCCGGGCCCCATAACGTTTGGGCCGACATGATTAGCAAGTGGGCTGGAAACAACGTCCCAGCAGCCACCGCTATAAAACGGATCCGAACAATAGACGCAGCACCACCCACTACGACGAGCACGCCAAGCGCGCGTATCGGTGCTGCTGACCGCCAAGAGCCATCGACCACCGAGTTAGGCGTCAACACGGAGGCGGGTTTCTCAATGCTACGCCCCTGGACGATCCTAATTTCGTATGGCCGACCTTGCGGAGATCTCACAAGTGCAATCATGGTACGACCCTCCAGCAGAAGCCGATCGTACCACCAACGACATTCCCACTCGTCAGGCCGGCATCTGGATCCCGTCGGAGGCCCAGGACCTCATCCTACGCCTCTGTTCATTGCACACTGCGGAGCCCGTGGACACCGTGGCAAAGAAGCCATGGTGGCCCACCTGAAGCGATTTTTTACGATTGGGAACCTATCTGCCGTGGCCACCACTTTCGCTCGCCAATGTCGACTGTGTCTGAATATGAAAAGGGGGGCGTCATCCCCAGGCCATGGAGCGAAACAATCGATTGCCAAGAACGAAACGGAGTTCTGCATTTTGATTCCTGTCAATGGGTGGTGGTTTCGGCGACTCCAAGTACATTTTGGTGTTAAAGGACCATGCCTCACACTTCACTGAACGTGTCGTGGCAGACACTGCCGACAGTGCGGTGACGGTGGAAGCTATGCTGGCGTGGCACTTACGCTATGGACTAGGATCTACGATCAAGGCACACACTTCAAGAACGAAGTGATGGGAGAACTAGCAAGACGGCTGCGAACTCAGCAAGATTTCACGCCTGCTTACTGCCCTTGGATCAACGGATCCATTCAGCGAATAAATAAGGACGTCCTCCAAGTCATCCGCACGATGATCTTGGAGTACAAGGTCAACCATCAGGACTGGGTATATCTAGTACCAATGGTACAGTCCAGCCTGAACCACACAGCAGTACCGTCACTTGGAAACAGATCCCCACTGGAGCTTTTCACCGGACTGCCGTGTCCAGCCCCTCTTAAAGATTTTTACCTGCCTAGTACGGGTGAACTAACGGATATACCCGTCAGTGAAAGGATCGACGATTTTCTCGCCGCTCTTCGAAGTAGCATTCAGGACATGCACAAGGTTGTCAAAGACCAATGTGTGAGACAACGGATGTTGAGCAAGAAGAAGGAACGGGGAGAAAAATGATGAATTTTACTGAAGGAGATTTTGTTCTAAGATCTCGAGTTGACGATAAGAGCAGCAATAAGCTGCTTGTCACTTGGGTAGGACCATACCGCGTAGTGCGATCCGACACGCATTCATTCCGAGTCCATCACCTCATCACGGGCGCTGAACAAGTCCACGCTTCAAGATTGAAATTCTACGCAGATAACAAATTGCACATAACTGAGGAGCTACTGGAGCACGTCGCGACGCAAGGCGTCGTACTGGTAGTCGAGAAGTTACAGCAACATCGCTGTAACGAAGCAATTCAAGGCTTTGAGGTTTTGGTGAAATGGAAAGGTCTCGAGTCCATATAGGACTCGTATGAGCCGCTCACCAACCTTATTCACGATGTCCCAGTACTAGTGAAGAAGTATGCTGCCAGCGCCGACCAGGAAATGCAAGACCACTGGCTGAAGCCAAAGACCACATCAACAAGTAACCGCAACAGAAGTGATGGGACCGACGAGTGCGAGACATCGTAGGCCCAGACGCCGACGATCACGCCAGCAACCTGCTGACAACAACAATGGTACTCAGGAACCCAACAGCGGTTACCCAGCCGACCCTGCGTTGCAGCTCACGATGGATCTACCTGGACCTGACAATGACCAATATCCTGACGAGACTGTCACCGAGGACGAACCTCGAACAGTGCAGGATGACCGACGAAGCACCCCAAGGCACCGTACATCGGTTGAAGCTGCGGATCAAGGTGTCAGTCAACGAACACGATCGCGAACTACTGGAGCTCACAGGCCAGTGGGGAGATCATGGCCAGAGCTGAGGTATTTTGAAGCCCAGCGACGGACTTGGGCTTTGAGGGCAGTATAGTGGATTAAGCCCACGTCCGCTGCCAGACTTCTCAAGCTATCAATCTGTGAACGACCCAGCAACAGCCAGTCATCATGACTGACTGTTGACTGACTCTGCTACATCCAGTTCAGTAGTCGTTAATGGCGAGGCACATCCAGGTGATCTGGGTGCCGTCAATATTAAAGAGAGCTTGTATAACAGGTGACCAGTGATCCAAGTGGAATCTCTGGTTACCTTTCATGTTTCCTTTACTCGCTGGCGACAGTGAGAAGGACTGCATATATTTCATTGAGATTGAGGGATAGCGACGGCTATCCCAAACTCTCACTCTACAAGCTTCTAGCTACTACACAAGTACTTCAAATACACTAGGCACAATTTTCTCAGCAGGATCGCCACCTGCCTCGCCCTGTGTTTTTGAAGTTGCTTTTAAATCCGGAAACACTACACTTGTATAGTTCATGCAAATAGACCCTCGTCGACCTCTATGCGTATACGTGGTGATAAAGTGGATAATACGCGTCCTTCATTCATCGTAGGAGGCGCGCGCCGATGGGGGGGGTTCTGAGAAGTCGCTGTCGGCTTCCAAGATCCGGCCGTTTTTTGCAAGTTTTTTTCTTTTGCGTTTTCTCGGCAACTCCAAATCAAAGCTCAACCCACTGGGTGCCTTGCAAAACCTCGTCTAGATTTTTTATTGAGTTTTTTAATGACTGTGTTTATCACCCATTTGACAGCTTTAATTTTCCCATCAGCTGAAGAGTCTAAAACTGGCCATTCAAAACTTGTCTAATCACCCCCGCGACCCTTCGAATCTGTCACATTGAAGTTATGTATATTTTGATATTTGTATAATTTTCTTTTGTGGGCTAGGACAAAATATGGAAGCGGCCAAATCCTTCGACGCGACCTTTGACGTACAACCCCCTTTCCTGACAACTTAAGAAACTTTTCTCCGAGAAATCCCGTCGAGAAGATGGACCCGATGTCAGTGCTGGTCGCTGTACATGAGTCCTCTCGGCGAAGACGCCGCGAACAACTGGCCCTAAAACGACTTTTTTTTAAATTCGTCGCCATCTAAACGGGGAGATCCAGCGAGAGGAATGGCGTCTCATGGTGCGGATGCGGCACTATATGACACTGGACTGTTTAAAGGACCCGTCGAGGGCGGACTGGATCGACGCGTACGAGAGGGGAACAGACAAGAACTTCCTAGCTACTACGATTCTCCACCGGTAAAGTGTGTGTATTAAATAGAATTACCCGCTTCTTATACTAATTCTAGATGTGCCTTGCTGTGTAGAGAAACTGTGGTGTAGTGGCCTCAAGAAAGAAGAAGAGAAGTGGAGAACGAACAGATGCGAGTCGGAAGGTAAAAAGGATGCGATTCGTAATGGATGGCGGCAGACCACGGAATCCAGAACTGATTCTGAGACAGAATCTGAGCTGGCCCGTTTCTGGGATCCCGTCCATGATACCGAGAGACGCGAGTTGAAGATTGGAATACGCGGTACATGACATAAGATATAAATCAGGTTCAAGGCAGACCGCAGGAAGCACGCCAGTTCAGGGCTAGGTAAGGAAGAGAAAGGTTCAAATATCATTAGGAAAGACAGTAGGGATAGAGTATGGCTCAGTTCCGAATATACTTTGTGATACGCAAGCCCTTCTCCCTTCGCCTGAGTTCTCAAGAGACTAGCACAAAGAAGTTCTTCGTTGAAGACCTGCTTCCGTCGACAAGTCGCCCCGATAATCGCGGTTTCATCTCTGTTTGATGGGTCGGTTCTCACCCCCAAACACCCCGTGTCTGAAAGGAAGGCACGTTAAACGATACCACCAAGGCGTTACCCGATAACCCGGCGCCGAACGTGTAGGACCGTGTGGCCTAATAACAGCCACACACAACGATCAAGGACGCGCCCCGATAACGTCGCGGACCAAGGTCAAGAGAGAGAGAGGGCGTCATCTGTGACCGTGCAGAGCGCTAGAACAAGGACGACGTAGAGTGAGGATTATCCGCGCTGCGTCTAAATCGCCGTCTTAAGACTAAGAACGCCGACGACCGCACTTCATCAGGAGATGCGTTACTCACCAACCGGGAAAACCCCGTAAGCTGACACTTCGGGTTTGTAGAAGTCCACACTTGCATTCATTTTGCAAGAGCGCTCTTCCACAAAGCCTTTATCGAGTTACTAGCTCGCTTCGCCCTATACTACTGCATTCCGAGGTACTATCCTCGGGGAGGGAGGTCTCGCAAACTTCAGAGCCACCATCAGGTTCTGGGGCTTTTGCTCGCTTTCTATGTGGGATCCGTGCAGAGGACGAGCTTATGTAAAGATTTCGGAGTCCCACCATCTACTCTCGCCCGTGTGCTGAACGACGCCGAGATGCCATGTTCGAGGCATTGCATACTTTCAGACCCGCTCAAACAGCGTGTCCTTCTTTCGAGAGGCAGAAGCAGCTCGCTCTCCTTGTACTCGGAGAGAGCCCATGATGCAATTCACATGGGGCTTCTTGGATGGCAAAAAATACAGAGTAAGTCGTGGTTATTCTAGATGTAATATGGGTATGTATTAACGTATTATTTCCCTTTTTGGTAGATCCAGCAACCTTCTGACGTAAATGTGCAGAACGCCCGCTACAACGGGTGTCTACATGGAGTTTTCGTTACCGGGACGATGTGCTACAGCGCCGACGGCTTATTGGTGTGGGCCAAGCACAACTGCCCTGGTAGCTGGAACGACGGCGATACTAGTTTAGAGTCCCGGAGACGACAAATGAATCCAGTGACAAATCCTGACGATCGGTATAGAGCTGTTGCAGACTCAGCGTTTCCTTGCGGGAATGCCATGACAGGACGGATCATGACGCCTCTTAAAGAGGGCGACCTGGGAAGATTGTATCCATCTATACGGTCAGCAGACGGTTGATTGTCGGCGGCTATAACGAGAATTCGACAGCCTGCAGAGTGGGATATGGGCCAGACTGAGAAGGTCTACCACCGCCTTCTGCTTCCCCTTCCGTTCGACGTCGAAAAGAGACAGAAGCGTCTCGATAACCTCTTCAGACTGTCAAACTATAGAGCTCGAACTGTAGGCACTAGCCAGATCAGAACTTCTCATTTTCATGGCAAAGAAGATAACATGTAGTGCATTATACGTTATCAAGATTAAGTTGTGATAAGAACAACTACCTATCGTATCTTTACTGTGTGCTGTTTCCTTGGCGCTGCATGGCTGCAATTAGAAGCATCATCTGTTCGTGGTGCTCTCTCGCCTCCGACCTGTCTCTTTCAAGACGTTCCTCGTAGCGTAGTCTAGCCTCAGCTGCAGCAATGGCATCTTTGCGGGATTGTTCTTCTCGAATCGCCCGCGCAACCTCAAGTTCTTGGATTCTGCGACCTTCAACAGCAGCCGCGTTTTCTCGACGCGTGGTTTCGCGTACGTCTCTGTCCTCGCGTCGACGTCTATCCTCTGTTTCCTGACGCCGATTCGCGTCTTCTCTCATCAGAAGGAGCACCTTCATCATCTCAGAGCCATGTGCCGTTTGCTTGTCTTCTTCTTCGTCTAATTCATTACGAATTTGATTCAACCTTTTTTGGCTCTAGTTCGTTTATTGGCAGTGTACGTAGATCCCGTGCTGGAGATATCTCCTGCGTCTCCGACTGATGATCCCTTACCAGAGAGGTCTTCTAATTGTCTCTCATGACACGCAGATCGACTCCACCGAGACGACTGCTGCTAGGGCTCATTCTCCCGTACATCAACTCCTCACGAGCGTCTGCAGACGCCTTGCTCGCGTCACGAGCAAGCGGACGTCCTCCTGGTGACGAAAATGTCGGTCTAGGAGATGCCAAGCTTTCTTAGTTCCTTTGGGTCTCCCTGCAGACTTCGATTTATTTCCACCAGAAGCAGGATCTTCGCAGACTTCACTTTCAACTGACACAGGCGTCTCCACTGCATTTGACGTGTTGATGCTCTCGATACCGCAGTTAACTTGTTCAATCGAGGCAATATTACCTCGAACTATGAGCTGTATCTCCGAGAAATTCTCCACTTGTCCATTTTCCTCCTCTTCCTCATTAGAACATACGTCTTCAGCAATAGACACGTCGAAAAATCCAGATTCAGTCATGATCGTCCCCTGTATGTGCTGAGAATTGTTAGCCTCACCTGCATCGATATCCTGGGCTTTCTCACTCACTCCTTCGACGTGAGATGGACTGTCTTCTTCGAGATCTTGGTCAGCGTCACTGCGAGAGTCGCGCTCGTCGTCGTCGCCGCCGCTACCTTCGTCTTCGAACCCGCCGGTTTTGTCTACGAGTAGGGCTTCTGAGATGTCTTTCATCAAAAGAGGTCATCTGTAGCATTGTCCCCTCCGTCCTGAGAAGCATGGGCACCTCCCTTTTCTCGATTTCAGGTTGGATTTCATGCGCCAACTGGACGGCTCGAAGTTTTGGAGGCAGGTCACCATTTACTCCGGTTGGTTTGGCCTTCTCGTACAAACCACGAAACTTTCTCTTGAGAGAGTCGTGTTCACGCTCTAGACAATTCCTACGACGACGCAGATTGTATTCCACGGCTAGATCCCCCCATTCGTTTCTCCCGATGGGTTTGTGCTTCGCGGCAAGATTACACAGAAGCAACTGTTCATCTACACTGTGCCCGTTTTGCGTCCTCTCTGTCAAATAGACGCGTAAATCGATAGAACGTAAGATATAAAGTATATGAACCAAAACCATTTACGCGGGCCATGACGTTCTCCCTTGTTAACTGCTCTCCGCTCTTTCTTCTCTGCAACAAAATCTTAAAATGATAATATTGTGAACCAAAATAATATACTTCTATTTTGTATGTTCATGAACAACAAATAGAAATGCTCGATTTAGAGGAGATACGAAAAATGACCAATATTACTATTAAAGTAGACCTACAATTATAATACAACCTTTGGTATTGAAATCTGAAGCTTCTACGATTATCATTTTTCGACATCATTATCCGGAAGGTGTTGCAGGTCGTGGTGCTGGCATCCCCACCACACGCACCGACATAGGAACCAAAGGGGGTTGCCGTACCACACTGCAATTTCCTCACCTGGAAATACATCACGAACTGTGACCGCGGCGACTGCCAGGATGGCGCCTGTTTGCACCTGGTGGAAATGGGCAACAGGATAACAGGAATGATTTCACATCCGCCCCCCCCGCCTTTACCGCGTCTATACCAATGAACTTGTTTCCAGACGTCCGTGTGTAAAGACGCATGCGATAGCCTTCGTTCATGGGCGCGTTTACGGAGGGAGGGCCGAACAATTGGATATCTCCAAAGTACTGTCCTATTACTTCCCCTACATGGATAGGTCGCGTAGCCACCATCCCTTTCCCTCCCGTACACACATTACGTCGAAGCCCCAACGAAGTGCTCTCGTTGAGAGTGCTACCACAGAACCCTGCAAAATAACAATTCTGGTCCGAGCAAAATCGCCCTGCCTTGGCGTTCGCTCATCTTAATGCATTGCATCGAACAGAGCAGCCACAGCCCACGCAGCCACGCATCCCAGACAGAACTGGCGGAAACTTCTAGTTGCGTGGGTTCCGATGAGCAGTAAGAAACTCCACATCGTTAGGCCAGGGCACAGGCTCCCAGTTCCTGGTGGAAGTATCTTGGACCGGCCCAGAAAACACGGTGAACCCAGGGGAGCTCGTAGAAGTAGATTGAGACGTAGACGTCACGTTCACACCTGCCATGTTGCGGATATCGTCAGAATCGTAGCCGCCCGAATAACTGAAGCTCGAAGAGAACCACATGTCAACCCCGGCAACATGTCTTAATGGCGATGGTTCAGTGGCGCGACTTCGTGGGTGATTGCGCCTCGTGGAGTGGACGAGTGGTTGATGATCCAGCGAAATTGCAATCTGTGGCGAAATTGACCCGAGAGTTGATCCTTGTGGCGACCAGGGCGCGTAGGTTGAAGTCTGGGAGTTCGTGGTGGATTGAGAACCCAAAGGCACCGTTGTGGCGCACGAGGTCTCTTGTGACAGAGGAGTCGGGCATCGGTTTGGGTTCTGTGACTGGTTGCTGGACTGAACACGTCTGAGCAATGGTTAGCCCTAACTACCTCAAAGTCAGATAAAATCTGAATCTGGATTGTGGCTGCCTCTAGGACACGGGGATGCGAAAATTTCCACCCTGAGCGCAGCCACGACAGCAGATAACTTCTTGGTGATTGCGTCGACGTAGGTCTACAAAGCTTTTTGGCTGCTTTGGGGGGTGCGGCAAGTTCGCTCGAATGCTGGACAGCACCGAATAGGTCTCTCTTAGCTCGTACAGCAGTTTGGTGGCTACAGTAAGTTAATATTCAGGACATTACTTCACAATATGTAGAGAAGAACGAACTAGACTCGATTACCGAGATGTGGGTGGACGGGGAGACACCGCGGAAGGCATCTCGCAAGGCGGCTACGCTAAGAGCTATTCACAATACAGAAAAACAGACACGAGGATCAGAAACGATGAAACTACCGCCAGTACAAGAAAGATATACCACGCGTCAGACGTACCTGATCTTCGGGAAGCTGCGGGTTCTTTAATGACCCGCTGTAAAGTCTGATTTCTGAGGGGTCCGATTCGCGTTTACGCGCCAAACAGATTTTGAAGATCCTCTCCCTTCAATTCTCGAATACTCGTGGCTTGATAGGGGGTTAGTTTGATCACATATCCATCTGGATTTTAGTTTAAATCAGTTGCAAGATTAGGGTGGCATTAAAGCATGATAAAACCAGTTTTATAATTTTTTTGATGAGACCACTTTTTGGTCTCACGAAAATAATTAATTTAATACAACTTTTAATGACGCTTTAACGACTTTTTTTATCAGATTTAAGGACCCATAAAATCATTTTATAGGGGTTTGGAAGGCACCCACTGGCTCAACTTTAAACCTCCGTAGCAAAAAACCTAAATAAGCCTTAATAATACTTTTGTTTGAAGTAGTCTCATATATGACCCGGGGGCGGTGACCCGTGGTTACACCAGCAACCCGGGTCTCAACTATACTATTGAAACGAATATGATGTATAATAGGATTGCCATGAACATATCAGAGATGTCGGACATACCGCAACGGCTGGATACACCAGGCACACCTGTGTACACCGTTCCGCGCTCATCGCAATGAAGATGCAAGAATGGCTACTAAAAACCGTCGTTGATGGTAGTATAAAACCCATTTTTTATGTTTTGGAGTTCGAGGTGCCCCGGGTCATCGCCAACCGGTTCATATGTATCTACCAACAGAGGCGACACTGATACGGGTGATTAATTTCGGCCTTCAATTTGGTTTTTAACGTTTCTATGGGGTGGCGACACTGATACGTGCGTACAATGTGTACCAAAGATGTTTATTTCCATGTGCAGTTAGTGAAGCCGATGAGCGCAGCGGATAGGCGAAGCGGGCGAAGCTGAGGAAATCGTGTTTTCTATCAGAAGGAGGACAAGCTGCTTAAGTTGTCAAATACTTCAAAGTATCAAGTTGCAGCAGCGGCATAAAACGGACATCGTGGCTCGGCCAGTTCAAGCCACTTGCTGGTCTTCACGTGTCCAGCAGTTCATTTGAGTTTTCGTCGTGGGAGGCTTCACGCTGAGCGTCAATCACAAGCGTGCGGTTTCGAGAAGATATTACAGTGAGTAAACAGTATGTGAGTGCATTGTTGACTGGAAAGCAAGCGAATTTCAAGGAGATTCCCTTTATACCTCTTCCAGTGGAATATGTTGCTGAGGAAGGTGTTCGAGCCAGCGCTAATCGAACTGTAATCAGTGATGTACCCAGCATTGTTGTTGTGGCCATTGAGGCCAACGCTGGTTTGGGGCGAGTGGCTTCATCTAGTAGCGAGTCTGATACTGAGGACGACTCGAGTAATAATGTTGCGGTGAATGACGCAAATCCAGCGTCAGCCCAAGCAGCACAAGCAGCAGCAGGAGCCCAGTCATTACATAATATACGCCGTGTTAGACAAACGCGCAGACAACAGCAATCGAATAGCCAACCTCTACGACGATAGACATGGATACGACGAACTAATGTGAGGCTGGACGGTTATGTGTTTTCGCTTGAGGAACAATGTATTGGAAATCCGACCTCGGTTGAAGAAGCGATGCGTTCACCTCAATGTGAAGAGTGGAAAGCTGCCATGAAAGTCGAGCATGAATCTTTGCTCAAGAACGGGACGTGGATTATGGTGGACAGACCAAATCGTCGAAGGGTAAGCCGCCGATCAAAATTCTCTCAACTACGTGGGTGTACTGTATTAAGCGCGACGAAATGGCCGTATCGTGCGGTACAAAGCCCGGTTGGTTATACATGGCTTTAAGCAGCGTTTTGGTCTTGAGTAGTGGGATACCTACTCGCCAGTTGTGCGGATTGTGACAATGATTCTCGTACTTTTGCTGGCTCTGATAATCGGATTGGAGGCGCGGCATGTCGATGTTGAGACGGCATTTCTAAATAGCGTACTTCGAGGTGTCACAATTTACATGGAGCAACCTGCGTGCTTCGATGATGGTACAGGACAAGTCTGTTGGCTTAGAAAGGGCATTTATGACCTGAAACAGGCGGCAAGAATCTGGTATCAGATCGAGCTCGGGTTTGTGCGGTGTGCACATGACGTAGGACTGTACGTGAAGTACAGACAACGACTAAAAAAGCCGGCAGCACTGAACACCATCCTTCATAGTAAAGCTCATCAACTCTAACCGGCAAAAAAACTCGGCAAAGGAAACTAACTAGAATTTGATTGGATAAAATAAGATCCGACGCAGCAAAAAAGAATACAATAAAACGTCCATTTGCAAAAAAAAAGAGATTTATTGTTTGATCGTTACCTATGGGAATAGTGGAATAGCTTTCTCGAAGCTACGTTTTACGACCTCTTCATCTAAAACTTCCCAAGACGCCAACATCTTGTACCAACAGCACCGCCACTTGTTTCTCCTTAACCGTATATGTTTTCTGCTTTCTTCATTTGTGCATATTGCAGAATGCGCAGTTTTACTGGTGGCGAGACGGAGAGTTACTTAGGGCCATTCACTAAAAGTTGTTTTTTATTGGTATAAAAAAGGTGCTCCTGCATTTTATTGGTTAAAATAAAATTGATTTTTTTCTATGGGAGTCGGCAACATGGATTGGCAGAATGCCGAGTTTATCGTTGCCGGCTTTTTTAGTCGTTGTCTGTACGTGAACTCTCAGATTGTACTTCTAACAGTATATGTGGACGACATGATGATTGTTGGAAGAGCGAATGATATTGATGTTGTGATTACTGCACTACGAATAAAGTTCGTGATGAAGGACTTGGGGCGGCTAAAGCATTTGCTGTCAATGGAAATCCACTAGGAGCCTGGTGTGATTCTCTGTTTATCACAAACTGCATACATAGATCAAGTACTGGAGCGTTTTCAGATGAGTATGGCAGGAGCTGTTGGATCTCCTCAGATGCACAACGAAAAGATGTGGCCTCGTTGGAACGTGACAGGACCAAAATTAATGATCCTTCGATTCCATACCGGGCACTTGTTGGAAAGTTGCAATATTTGGTTACATGTACGCGCCCAGATATCGCAAATGCAGTGCGGTGTCTCGGTCGTCATGCCGGAGCATACACCATGGAAAATTTCGCAAGTACTAAACGCGTATTGCAGTACCTACGGGGTACAAGGACTTATGGTTTGGTGTATCATCGATCAGATGCAGTCCCAGCAAAACAGCTCATGCTGCGAGTATACAGTGACGCTGATCACTCGAATTGTCCAGACGCAGGGAGGTCAATTTCGGGATATGTGATCCAATTGAATGACTTTAGTTTTGGTTTTAAAAGCAAGAAGCAGAAAAGTGTCACGGACGATACTTGCAAGTCTGAGCTGGTTGCAGCCAGTACATGTGTGGAGGATCTACTTTGGGCACAAGCTTTGCTAAAAGAGATAGGTATGAAGCCGTTGGTCCCGAAATTATACCGTTATAATCAGAGTACACTGAAGGTGTGCGAACACGTCGGTAATTACGACGGTGTGAAGCGACTTTTCCTTAACCATTTTGTCCCGCTCATCCCGCGACCGAAGAGTGTTGACCACTTGTTGTAGAGTCGGCGGGTTTCCTAGACGAGTCGGCAGGTCAAACTGCTCCAGCAATTCGCGGTGCGTCATCGCAACCCCCATCAGTAGCAGACAGGCCATTTCATTATCAGCAATGGCATGTTCTGCCGCAGCTGGGTCGACGTCCGAATATATTTCTCCATGGATTGGCCTGGCACATGCACAGACTGGTACAACTGACGCTTTAACAACATTGCGTACGAGAAGTCGCGCTGAGTGTGGTCGGACACCAGTGTCTCCCACATCTATCTCGTTGAGCGCATTCCGCACACCTTGGAAGCATTGTCATTTTTGCATCCTCGCAGTCCTCGTCGTATTGTTGCTCGCGCCAGCCGGTCGCGTCTATCGAAAGTTGTTTGCTCTGCTTGATCCGTTGCGTGG
>JAIKVB010001139.1:0-15218 GCA_024679045.1 Phytophthora brassicae
GAAAGGGGGCATTCGGCCCACTTTCATAAGCCACGGTACTACCCTTGAGCCAGTCCTAACTGGATAATAGAAGTTAGATGGGATTTAGTAGGGATAGGTCGCGAATTTATGATCAAAGGGGGCATTATGCCCCCTTTGATATGCCACGGTACTACAACATTTGTTAAGTCGAAATTATTTTGATTGGCAAAAACAAATTCCAACTGCAATCACGCCATGTGATTGGGTGTAGTCCCTGTAGCCGAAGCGATTACGTAAAGCGGACCAGATCCGGTAAGATATCAATGTCCCACCTGAAATATATCGTTGTCAGTCATCGGCGCGTGGAAGGGACTCTGGGGAGTCGTTGGCGCCACCAGCAACATGTGTGTGCCTCTGTGCAATAGCACACTGGGGCGTTTAGAAGCCAACGAACCAGACACTGTCTGTTTCGGTCGTGTGTGAGTGTGTAGTGTCTAAAAGTTGGCTGCTCGTTCATAAGCTTGGCACGCTTCGCGAGAATCACTTTTCTTGTCAAAAGAACTCGAACAAGGTATGCCTCTTGATTTAAGTATACAAACTATGGAGTGAATCTATCTTAATCTATCTATGCGAATTAGGTCTCAACTCAAAGACCTCATTCGGACCCATCATTCGTCAACCAGTATGGAAGACAGCGGAATAGAGAGATCATGCGGGATGACCACTGGTGGCGATGGCAGCAGCGACGACGGGGCTGTGGTGACAGTGCGAACCATAAGCAGCAGCGGCGTTGGGAGCACGGTCGCCGACAGACAGAGTACATGTATAGCAAAGTATGGCTATTGTGGCGGCGGCGATGGCGAGAGAGGCAGCGGAAAATCGAACGAGGTTGCTGCGCGATTGATCGTAGCGGATTTGGGTGGTAGTGGCGGTGATGATTCCGCCGGAAGACGGAGTGATGCTGCCGATGGCATTGTCGAGAATGAAACCACCGTGAGGATGCGTGACGCAGAATATGATGGTGAGGGTGCGTACGGGTTCGTCGCGCTTCTCAATGATGTGGAGGCTGATGGTGGCACTAATAGTGGCACAAACTGCGCGCAGCAATTGGAGCGAGGTGAGGCAGCCGTTAATGATATTGAGATTGAAAAATCGGCTGGAAGTGTAGCTGCATGTGCCACACGTGACGTCAAATGTGCACCAACGGTCGTGCGTTCTAAAGGTGCTTCTTCCTTACCCCCCACCGCCCAAGCGAAAGCGCGGCAGACCTAAAGGCTAAAAAAAACCAAAGGCCACGAATGATGATGGGCCTAATTGTAAGCGCGGACGTTCATCGGCTAGCAAGCCGTCGACGAACCGCAACCTAAATATGGCACTTTGTCTCGCCCAAGCTGTCGTTACACCAGACAGTCAAGACAGCTCAGGTCTACCCCCACCACTACAAACTACCAGTGCCCCCGAGCATGACAGCGAAGCCGATAGTTCGCTGCAGCGTGATAAGACTGTTTTAAATTTGACTTAACAGCGAGCTCTACATCTGGGCCACCTCGAACTAGTCCAGCGCGACCACCAATGATTCCGTCCTTGTATGTTGACACGCTCGTAGCTTTCTCGCCAGAGAAAGAAGGATGGACTAAACGCCCAAAGACCAAGGAAAAGTATGTCGGCGTTGGCAGCTCGTATCTCGTCGGTCGCGTTTGTCGGATCGCCAAGGGGCCGTTGTTTCACGTACAGTGGCTAGACTCACAGTATCAGGATAAGGATGAATATTAGAACCTCAACATGATTCAGCGCGGAAACGTCAACTACCGCTCCTTGCATGGAAGTTCATCACGCGTGGGCTGGAGACACTTATGTGCAGCTGACGAAGGCGAATACATTCAAGTTGAAGGTAACAATAATGACATGGAGGAGCAGATGGAGATGTTTGACCCTCCCATGGAGCTGCCAACATCGCTATCGGAGGTTGAAGCCATCAAAAACATGCGTTTTGAACCTGGAGCGAAGTGTGAGAAGCCGAATGACTTATATCAGCACGCAGACGGCACTACCACTACTAGACTTCTTCCTCAGTTCACGCCCTTATTTGAGCACTCGGCTTCAGCAAGTTTCTTTGCCTAGATCCCTCTCTCATTCTGGCAACAAGTAGTTGGGGAAACAAACAGCTATTCCCGACTGCATGGTGTCGCACTCGTAAAACCGTTTACGTTGGACGAGGTGATGGCATTTCTTGGTATATTATTCTACATGGAACTAGTGGATAAAGGGGAGTACAGTAACTACTGTGGGCAACAGGGGGAAGATAAAATATTTGGAGGGAGCTCGGTCAGCCTCGATGCGGTAATGCCCCTCCACCGCTTCAAGCAGCTCCGACAGGCGTATTACTTTAAATGCCTAGAGGATAGCAGCGGCAACCGTGACCAGGCAGCCAGAATCAGACCACTGCTGAATCTTCTTAAGGCTACAGGCTCCAAGTATATAGAGGTGGGATGAAACGTAGCTTTAGATGAAGCGAGCATCGCGTGCAGGTCAAAATATGGGAAGCCGCTGATAATGTACAACCCTATGAAGCCTACCGGGAAGTATCATTTTCGCATCTACATGCTCTGTTGTTCTACGACGTGGATATCATTGAACTTCCGGCTTCATTGTCAAAGTGACATAACGAAGAGATTAGTGGGTGTGACGACACAAGCCGAAGCTCAAGCCCTAAGCGATGAACTAGCTGTATCTTCATCAATTCGGCAGTGTGTATTGGAAGTAGTCCGGCCACTGTATGGTACTGGACGCATCGTCAACTCCGACAACTATTACACATCCGTGCAGCTACTTGACGCATTGCGACTAAAAGGTCTATATGGACGGGGGGCAGTGCGGAAGACTAGTGCACACTTTTCGAAACACGTCGTTCTGGAGAAGAAGGATTGTGATCGTGGGGTCTCTCGCCAGGGGTTTTCTGTAGATCGCAACACTGTGGCGGCCTCGTGGTACGATAGCTCTATCGTTACCGTGATTTCGAATGCAGACGCATCGACAATGACTACTGTTCTTCGCCAAGTCCGCTCTGAAAAGCGCACTTTCAACTCCCCACGTGCATTAAAGAGTATAACGCAAACATGCAGGGTGTCGATCGACTCGACCAAGTGCGAGGTCAGTTCTCTTTGGCAGATGGCCATTCATTTAAGAAGTGGTTCAAGAAGCTGGGCTTGCACTCATTGATGTTGGGCGATCAAATGCGTATTTTACGACAAAATTGGCTCTCGGTCAAACCAATGATCGCGACTCCCATCGCGACTTCCTGATTCAACTGAGCTCAGAATTGCTATCAGGAAAGTGGAAAGAGTCGCCTAGCGAGCGGTTCATGTTTTACACCGACATTAGTTCGCTAGGCGCACCGGCGACAGTGGCCGAAGAGAAGTCGCCGTCAAGTGCAGTGTGGGTGGCTGGAAGGCGTGATGTCGACGGAGGCTTTGGTAGTCCTCAAAAGCGTTGCTCTGCAAAAGCGTCAAAGCAGCTATATCCGGAGTCCAATCGGATGAGGCGGCAATGTGCAGTGTGTAGATGGGAGGACAGATACGCGACGGAGGTCACCGATTTCTGCGTTCTCCACAATGTTTGCCTTTGTCAACACGTTTTTGTGAGTACCGAGCCGTACACGTGCCGAAAGCCGACGTGGACCTGCTGGGAGAAATACCATCAATTGTTTTACCTCGTAAGCTATTCTCGACCAAGGGCAAGGTGCGTACGAGCTCTTTGCTGTACGAGCTGAAGGGTGAAAGCATGAATCATCGCAATTCGAGCCCCGGACGAGAAGCAGCACCTATAATATGTCAAAGTGCTGCGCGTTCGATGAGCTTTTAGTTAGAAAGTGTGGATTTATATTGAAGTTTGTATGGTAATAGTTGACAATGTGTTTATTATTCGTATTGAAGTGTGTATGGTAACTGTTGACATTGTGTTTATTTGTATTCGAATTGAAGTTTGTATGGTAATTGCTGACTCGTGTTTAGTTAAAAGAAAAAGCTTTAGTTTGTATTTATATTGAAGTTTGTATGGTAATTGTTGACATCGTGTTTAGTTGTATTCGTCTTGAAATTGTATGGTAATTGCTGACTCGTGTTTAGTTAAAAGAAAAAGCTTTAGTTTGTATTTATATTGAAGTTTGTATGGTAATTGTTGACATCGTGTTTAGTTGTATTCGTCTTGAAATTGTATGGTAATTGCTGACTCGTGTTTAGTTGACAGAAAAAGCTTTAGTTTGTATTTATATTGAAGTTTGTATGGTAATTGTTGACATCGTGTTTAGTTGTATTCGTCTTGAAATTGTATGGTAATTGCTGACTCGTGTTTAGTTAAAAGAAAAAGCTTTAGTTTGTATTTATATTGAAGTTTGTATGGTAATTGTTGACATCGTGTTTAGTTGTATTCGTCTTGAAATTGTATGGTAATTGCTGACTCGTGTTTAGTTAAAAGAAAAAGCTTTAGTTTGTATTTATATTGAAGTTTGTATGGTAATTGTTGACATCGTGTTTAGTTGTATTCGTCTTGAAATTGTATGGTAATTGCTGACTCGTGTTTAGTTAAAAGAAAAAGCTTTAGTTTGTATTTATATTGAAGTTTGTATGGTAATTGTTGACATCGTGTTTACCGTAATTCCCGTTGAACTGACCCCCCCGTTAAGTTGACACCAGCCCCGTGCATTTTTTCGGATAAAAAAGGGACCACATGAATCACGCAAATATTGAGCCACAAAAACCACATGAATCAAACAAATATTGACCCATTATTGCAAAAACCACAAGAATCAAACAAATATTGACCCATTATTGTGAAAAATGCGCTTCCGAAGCGCACAGTAGGAAACATTGATGTTGCCGTCGGCTAGGCTGAGTCGCTTGTATTCGGCGCACAGCATGCGTGTTGTCACGGGGCGATGCATCATGCGAGTGTTCTCAAAGAACAGCATGAGATCGTCAAAAGAAGACGAATTGAGTGGGGAGCGGCCCGGGTGAAATGATTTGTTGCCGCCATGTTGCTTGAGCGTGGCGTTGGACGTGACGGACAGCTTCTCCTTCCACTTTTTGATGCTCGCGTGATCAGAATTGTATTTACGTGCCGTGGTACATAAGTTGCGGGGTTTTGAATAAGCTTCTGTCACAATAAAGTTTTTCTCTCAGTGTGAACTTGATTTTGTCTTTTTCATTTCGCACCTTCGGCATGGTCGTTTTTGAAATGGAAAACTGTGTGACGATTCAAAAATTCAGGCACGTGCATTGATGACCACCAATCGGCACGGATTGGACACTTTTGGCAAAAGTCCCGTTGAGGTGACACCACCAGTTTTTTTCGATACAACAATAGAGTGGCACCTGAACATCCCACGGTGTCAGTTCAACGGGAATTACGGTAGTTGTATTCGTCTTGAAATTTGTAAGGTAATTGTTGACTCGTGCTAGTTGACAGAAAAACGGAAGTGTGCACATATCTAAATTTTACTATATAAATTATGCATTCAACAGAATTGAAAAGACCGGTAGACGTACGCGCGCTGAAGCTCAGCTTTCCAACTACAACAATTTGTGCCTCTTTGGTTAGCTTGAATGATATACAAAAGTCACTGAAGCAAGGTTCGCGGTGTCGTGGACAAATAGGAGCCGTGCACACGAAAAATCGAACCGAATTCATTTCTCTCAGTTCGCGCTTGACGAATTCAATCGTGGTGGACTCGAACAGAATATTATTCCAGAAGACAATTGTAGATTCTGCTTATGGTACCATGCGCGAAATTCGAAGGTCGGTGATGTCCTGACAATAAAATCAGGATCTGGCAAGAATGTCACGTCCATGAGAGCTTTTTGACATCATTTGCAGACCAATATTGTAGATATCCTGGCGAATCTCAATGCCGATCGCCTTCCGAACTTTCGTCGCGAGCGCAAATTGAGCAACGATATTTCCAAATCCAGACCCAATGTCAAAGAATACGTCACGCGCAGTGATTTCCCCAAATTCGCCCATTAACGTCGTGACCCCCGATGGTATGACCTCACCGACATTCAAGTGGGGACTGGTAGCATAAGTGACCGCAACCCACGATACATCAGCGAATATTGACGCCACCACTTGTTCCGCACGCGCCAAAGGCAACACTGATGACACGAGAGTCGGAGCTGTTAACGCAGACGAAGTACAGCAGCACCAGGCCTCGGAAAAAATAATATGATTTCCGTTATTATTGTATTGTCCCTCTACAATAATTGAACGCAGACGAAGTACAGCAGCACGCACAGCTCGTGTCATCACTCCACCCGGAGGTCGTCGTGTCCTTGGTGTCTGGCGCGCTTCTCGAGTCACAACAGCGGCACGCGCTGGACACCTTCTGGTCGAATACTCCTCTCTTCCGGTTCTTCAGGAGACGGCGCTGCTGAGTTAAGGTATCTGGTTATAGCTGCAGAGTCATCTATTCGTGGTTGGCGCGCTACCGGAACGTTTGGGGGGCAGCGCGATCATGCGGTCGCCGAGTTGCTGGTGTTGAAGAGAGGTTCCGAATTTGCAGCGTTAACGCAGGAGGGCGACCACGTGGACGCCGAACTGGAGTGAAAAAATTCTCAGGAAAATGCGCAGTATCTCTACCCGACGTACGATACAACGCCTGTAGCCGCTGGCGCAGCATGATTTTCTTGTGCCCCGTCGAACGCATGTGGTGGGCAATGTCATGCCACGCTATTCGGGCGCCACCATCGATGTATCTTCGGGCAAGCTGCACAAGTTGCTTGTCGTCGTCAAATGTAAAGTTGTGCGCATGTCCGAACAGAAACCGCAGTGAGACCCAATGTTGTAAGAATCTTAGTTTTCGTAGTGAAATGGTGGAGGTCCAGTCACTGGTAACAGGAACAAAATCTGGGCAGCGTTGGCACTTTCTCGATTCTGCTGACGCAATCTCGGAATTAACAGCAAAAACTCGAACTTAAACACGTTTTTTGCAATAGTGTATGCCACACTCGATAAAATATTGAAGGGGTAGGGAAGTAGAAACGTGATGGGATTGGCTATTACAAAAATGGGTGACCTGAGGGTTGAACTTCTGTGAAAGGGCTCAAAATGACCCCTTTCATGATTGATTTTCTCGCAGGTTTTGACTTGTCCTTCAAACGGCGCCAAAAAATGCCCCTGTTGACCACGATTTCATGATTGATTTTCTCGCAGGTTTTGACTTGTCCTTCAAATGGCGCCAAAAAATGCCCCTGTTGACCACGAAAGGGTTCAAGAACGGCATCGTATATTCTGATATTGATTAGAATATTTATTCGAGTTGATTCCAAACCTGCCCAATACAAAAGGTAAGTGGAACTGGAGGAAATTATAAATTTAGCATGGAGATTCGTACAATATCTATCATAAAATTGCATTTAAATTTTAGCGTTGACGCAAGAGCCCAATTAATACATAATGCAAATCTCGGCACCACAATATTCACGATATACAACCGAGTTGATTGGTAGTTGTCATTTTTGCACTTTGCAGCATGAGCGACTTTGACTTGTTCCCGATCAAATCTTAATCGACCAATGCTTCAGTAATTAAAAGATGAAATCTACTGCAAAAGCGACCAATTCTAAGACTTCAGTCGATGCAAAGAAATCACCTGCAGTCCCCAAGCCAAAACCCATGAGTGCGGACGAAGCAGAGACGTCGGTGCTCGAATATTTGAAAATCCCCAAGCCAAAACCCATGAGTGCGGACGAAGCAGAGACGTCGGTGCTCGAATATTTGAAAACGGTAACGCAATTATTGGAGTTGAAATTTGTGAAGATAAACTCATTTTTGTGCACAATACTGTCGACGAACCGACCGTACAGTTTGCTGAATGTGTTTGAGAATATGCATCGCGCTATTGCCAAGCCGTCGTTGACGAAGCTGCTGGATAATCTTGTAGGATATTGTGGTGTATGTAGGGTTGTGAGGATGCAATTTTAGTTTTTGGTTTTCCTTTTTATTGTAGCTCAGATGGCCATCACCACGAGTGTCCCCATGGATCGGTCAATCTCGACACCCAAAGAAAGCAGATCACAGTGGGGTAAAGTGTTCATGCTTGTTCAAGCAGACGTGGAACATTGGATGAACACGTTACTTGGCCCGAGTGAGGGGGGAAGAGCATCCGACAAGGAGTAACCTCTGAGGAGGCAGAAGTCCTGGCGCACAAGGCGCCGAACGTCCTTCAGAGCCACTATCGGTATTACGGCCATAGTGGTACCGGACGTTAGAGAGCACTAGGATAATCTACAAGATGTTAATGTTGTGTATCCGCCCAAAGCCAATGGCTTCGGAGGAGCTGCGAGTTCGATGAAGGATCCGAACGCATGTCAAGACGGATGTTTTTAGACTTAGGAACACTTTACTTAAAGGAAATAAATTATCTTCTTGTTGGTTCCACTTGTCTGGCTGTAGGAAGATTTACGACTGAGATATACGAGATGCTAGACTTTTCTCCTTTCTTACCTTGAGGTCGACAACCGCGACTATCGATACACCTTTATCGCGCCTTACCTCTCAGTATGACATTACCAATCCTGTCCCCAGTCATGACGTCCTCCCTTTGTACTCCATGCTGGTGCAGTCATCACAGTAAATATCTTTACTGAGTCTTTTTTAGAAGAGCTCATCTTCAGCAGTTATCGTTCCACCGAACGATTTGCTTAAACCATGTACTCCACACCAAATGTATCCATTCTTGAGGACGCTGAGGCTTCGACGTTTAGAGGACGTGAGTTAACTTCATCTGCCCGGGTACGGGACATTCTCCCCGACTTTCTACTTGTCGTCCCCAACAAGCCTCTGCACGTGAACCAGCAATTCGTCTTTCATAGTTAACTCCATAGATATTTGTGCCATTGTCCCTTTCGATCATGGGACCAACGTTCAGCGTCTCAGGCATGACTCGGGTTCGAGTTCTTACCTGAGGATCCGCCAGTTGTGGGTGATTACTGATCACTCTTCCTTCTGGAGGATCGTGTAATCGTTCTGATCGAACAGTGTCATCTCTTCTCAGTGTCTGGATACTGTTAGCCTCTCGGCGAGAACGCCTGGTAGCCTCGGAGCGTACACTTGATAAAGATGTATCTACAGACGGAGCAATTCCCTGTAGTCTACGATTACTGCTGCCTTGTCTCCAGGCATGAGTTATTAATCCTTCAAGTAACACGCTTCCACTGATAGGTAGTCCCCATATTGTCCATCGAAACCCGTAATTGAGCAAGTTGAAGATCACAGCCACAATCGCGATACCCACTCCACCCAAGCACACGAACTACAGTAGGTTATAACAAGCCGTGGGGACATGCATAACCAGCGACAAAATTAATAATAACGCCCAACAGAGTGTGACGACCACGGCACAAGCTCGCTTCCATACTGCCGAACAGGCTTCAAGCAGGGCCCACAAATACTTGGCGATCGATCGGAGCGTCTTTTGAATCAATTCCGGAATGTATTCGTAAAATATAATCTTCGCGGCCGTCCACCAAGCTCTGTGCACTTCTCCATATTTGCCATACTCTTCTTCTCGGTCAATGAGTACTTGTTCGGGCGCGGATAGAAGAGAGCCCCAGAGTGCTAACACGTACGCCGGTCCACTTAACTCGACCACCACAGGATTCTCGGTTACTTGCTGATATCGCGCAGTAAACTCCGATACCATTCCCAGATTCATACCCATCACTCTCCAGATGTCGGATACAAAAGTTCCTAGAAAAGCTCGCACAGGTGAGGTAGGAGACCATCCAGAGATAACTACCAAAATTATAGACAATGCATAGGGATCATTTCAGGCTGAGTGTACTGCGCTATCTCGAATCCCAGAGCCTCTCCATCTCGCCGTCTCTCTTCTTCTCCAGTTTAGATCGTGGATGGGAATGATATGGGTGCAGGTGAGAGGATTACCGATAAGAGTCACAAGACGCCCATTCCTCTCAAGACGTTTCCGCTTCTCGCCAAGTGCGTCTCCGAGATTTGTCTTTTGCGCCTTTCCGCAACATGTCCCATCGGCAACTTCCCGTTATTATTCAGTTCTCGGAAAGTCGACTTCTCCGCTCTTGTAAAAAACCATTCACTTTCCTTCTCGCCATCTCGGAGTCATCACTTTTAGTCACTCATATATTGGCGTGATGGCACCAGTGCATACTCAGGCGATGTGAATGAAGACCCTCTCGTCCACCGAGTGTCAGAGTTGGTCGAACTTGAACGTAAGTATACTTCAGAGGAACTTACAGCCGACGCAGAACGAGCTGCCGTTGCTCGATTTTGGGCCAAGATGCGTCCTATTATCTCCGTCAATGGTCTGTCCAGTCGCGATAGCAAAAGCTGTGCAAACGGTTCGTATATATCGCTTACGTTGTAGAAATCACGCGTATAAAATACCTGCCGGACCTTTCAGCCAGGTCATCATCGAAGTCATTAGTACTGGAGATCGTCCAACAGTGGTTGTCGTGCTGTCACTGGGGGATGAACACAAACGCAGACGCAACACGCTATTTCTGACATGGATTCGTTTGACAACCGTTGTTCACATTCTGCATGAATTCGAGCCTGTATCGCTGGCAATATGGGGTATAAATTAACTGCTGGCGGCGTCCGGGTCTAGAGGTGGACGGAATTGTCTGGCAGCGTTTGTGATTTCTTTGACGTCGTGCATCACGTGTTACATTCCGTTCTGCCTCAGATGCTGCCCGAGCTTTCTCTCGAGATGATATTCGGTTGCGTTCATAAGCATTTCCCATCGTTCTGGTCGACAGTTAATTAGCAGAAGGTTGTTAATCTTTAACGAGGCGTTTTCGGTATTTTTGCTTTTTTCTATAAAATTCGATTGACCGAAACAATAATAATTTTGCAGAAGTTTTACAGTCTTACATCGATTACTGCTGCCTTCACTAAAACTTGTTGTCGCTCATGGTTTCTAACGATGTGCTCCTACATTATGCATAAAACTTCTTCTGCATCATTCACTTTTGATTAATCACTATCAAATCACGTTCATGGATCTTGGTGCAGGCCAGCAGCAGCATTCGACGCATTCAAGTCAGCCAACTGAGCTTTATCGTAGACATCGATATCTGCTCGGTGGCATGAGCCACAAATAATATTGTTCCGTATATCCACCTTCTCAGGCCGACGCAGTTGCAATAGGTTGCCAACGACAAAACGCCCGTCGATAATGTTCCCGCTCCAAACCGTGACTCGAAAAGTAAAGCGTAGCTGAGTTGCGTGAGTAAGGGTACTGATCGTAGCAGAGACGGACGCGAATTCCGAAGATGGAAACGCATCAATCAAATTGAGGTGGGCCCCACGAGAAAACGAAGACTTGTATTTCAGCCGGAAAACGCCACGGCTAGATCCTTCGCTCTCAACCCGACTGCGCATCACCTCAACCGTAGTCAGGGTTTCTCCACGTGGTTCCGCTGCGTGGGTGCGCTGCAGTTGCTGCAAAAGCGACATCACTTCTTGAATTGCTTCTCAGTAACTGTGATATATCCTGAATTTAAACTTCGGGTATCGGGTGAGCGTGTTGCACAAATGTTTCTTGACTTTTAGTAAGGCATTTTGGAATCCCCTTAAAAAATCCAACGATGTTTTTATCCCAAATGTTGCCCGTAAAAGACACAAGCAATACGCACTAGGATATTATGTAATCCAAAAATGTATAAAACAATCAGAGTCACGAATGATCTAGACCACGGAATGAAGCCATATTCGTTTACAATATATTCGTGTATGTCAGGATTAGTACCTGCGGTCGTTTTGCTCTAACTACACTGGATATAAAATCCAGAGAACTGAAAGTGATGAATTAAAAATTCTAGGAGGGAATGCGGCTCAGGCACACTACTATCCAGTCCATCACCCGAAACCACTGGAGTGGAGGTACTATCAGACACGTGTACGTGGGCTCGATCAGGGTCCCACCGTGCTTGCATTTTGTCGGCATTTCGAGACCCACATAGAGCGAAGCAAATGTTGGGAGATTTTTTTTAACAAGGGTAATGAGTGAACCCCAAACTTCCTGCCGCCGAAGCGGAGGTAATACCAGGAGGGTGGTTCGCCTGCGGTCGTATTCATGCTTACACTTATCGGCACTTCAAGAGCCCCATATCGCAAAATCAAATGCTGTAAAATCACAGTGTAATGGGTGACTTGAACCCAAGCGGTACGAGCAACTTTTAGCATTTTTAACCATCCGGCTCAAGTAAGACTAATTATGAACCTTAATGGGTCAGATGATATCTGAATTTTGATTTTGTTTTCATTTTCGTAATCAAGAAATATTCTGTCTTGGACTATTTCGGAACTCAGACTATTCCGAACATAGACTGATTTCCGTAGACATTTCTTCTTCTTTCTTCAGAAAGAGGTTTGGCGCTAGGTAGCGGATGCGACAAAAAGTTCGGCGAGGACAGTTTCAGTGACTTGCACAACAAATGCGTTTTCAGGATCGCCAGCGGTTTGAAAGAGTGCCGTCTTCAAGTGTTCCAAGTGTCGATGAGTATCTACTATTCACAAAACCTGCTGAGTGCAATAAATGCTGACAATGGGCGAGAACAGGTTGAGGGGGATTCACATATAATATTCAATTTAAACTATTACATATAAAACGATCACGGTTATAAGTAGAGTTATTAAACATATGCATACTGTGTAAAGGGAAAGTGTCGACTCGCTCATTATCAGCTCCGTCGTATAAGTGAAGACATTACCACCAAGACTAGTGAAAATGAAGTGATAAAAAGCAAATTTCATCAATAAAATCAAAATGGGTACACATTAATAAGATGCACATATTCAGCCGTGCGAGAACTTCTGTACAAATGCAAATGGCACAGCAGAACAACTGAGCATTCTCAAAAGTTCGAAATTTCATGCTGCATTTCAACAAACCATGTTGCTAGCTTTCTTGATGGGGAGTGGGTTGTCGATGGTGTCAACCCGTGATTGCCAACCATGTATTTACGGGGTGACCACGTATCACAGCAAAGTAATGCATCAACATCTCAAAACAACAAAACCAGCACGTACCAAACAGGTGAAACTAAACAAAAAAGAATGACATCAGATATTACATTAAACTATCGGTCATCGTCTGCTCTGCTACCTTGTGCCAAAGCATGGGCTGATTCACCACAAGTACTTACCCCCCATTGCAAATAGTGAAGAACTTGTGCCAAAGCATGGGCTGATTCACCACAAGTACTTACCCCCCCCATTGCAAATAGTGAAGATACGTCGGTGTAAATGATATTCCCCACAAATCCTCGATCATACGGTCTTGAGAGCAGCACAGGCATGAGAATATGTGCGAGTTTTGACCGATTCAAGACTTGCTACCACAGCCGCTTGACATGACCATATTGAGATTCCTCCTGCATCGCGATATATCTGTTGCAGTATTTATTTTTTATAATTTTGCTTTTTCTGTAAGTTCTACCGCCGAGACAAATGGTCAGCAGGTCCGCCTTGTAAAAAAACGGAGTTCTCCGACAGCTGCGGTATCCGTATTTTCGACTTGTTTTTCGCGTTAAACTTGTGCAAACTGTTTCAAAATTCGATCAAAGGATAGGTGAGAGATTTAAAAATAGATCAACCTTCGATACAAACATCTCGTTTTGTCGGAGCATCAGCTCCCGACCTTTTGACAATAACGTCGTATCATGCTACAACAGCCTAGTGACTTCAATAGAGTTTACCATTGCCAGTTTGCTTCGACCCGGTTTGTATGTACAGTTACCAGGATATTATTGGTAGCGGCGAAAAAACAATACAGGTACTCTTTGTTAGCTTGAGGCCGTGAAATAATTCACTAGATTCGTCTCGTTTTGTCAATTCAAATCATCACAGCAGGATAGAGGTCCGTATTCCCTATGTGCTTACCGACGAAGTTTTTTTTTACTAACAACTGTGAGGAGCCAATAGTCCGTATTCCCTATGTGCTTACCGACGAAGTTTTTTTTACTAACAACTGTGAGGAGCCAATCAGCACGTGTTTGCTGAAAGTCCAGCACAACCACAAAATTTCATTGACAATTTCACCACAAACGGTAGCCCCCAAGAAGCATTATCCCCAGAAATCAAGCATGCAAAGCCCACCAGGACGTAGTCACGTGATCGGTAGCGGGCGCAAGACCCCCAATCACATCAGGACCTGCTTCAAGAACAGCCGAAAGATCAAAATAGTAGCTTTCTTTTTAGCAAAGAAACATTTTTTGTGCTAAAAGCACTGTTGAAGCTACGCTAAACTAATTTATTGATAGTCTGGATGTCTGTAGTAGAGAGCAGAAGCGCAAACTGATTTTTCAGTGGCGTAAGGAGCGTGGGAAACTCGTGAAACAGTGTTCGAGCTGGCTTGCGTCAAGTGCCGTCCGCTTGGTTGGGTGCGCTACAATCCTGCCTGCTGATGCTGGTAGCGATCTCGTACAATGGACTAAGGTACTACGAAAAGACGAGGTCCCGTGATCGCCAAAATGTTAGAGCCGCAATCCTTGCAGATTACAATATTTCCCCATTAAGGCGTCTTGGCATTGGCGACAGATGTTGCACAAGAGGATCGAAATGTGATCGATGCATCCGACGACGCTGTCGTTTCCTTTTTGTCGGAGCTCATCTTATTAGATAGTAGTGTAGGTGATTTCTCGTCTGACGACGACTTCTATGGCAATGAGGACAACGAAGAAAAGGACGAGTAGTAACTGACAACTGTAATTTTGCAATATAACGATACATTTAGTGATGATTACTTTCCACTATCCCCGAGAATGTGCTTCAAATCATGCAGATGCATGTCGGTAAGCACATAAGAAAAACGGTAGAGAGAAATCCACCTTGTATATCCAGAGCCATCTGCTTAAAGCGTTTTTTCTCAATCAAAAACTGCAAAAACGTTCATCTGTTTCACACGACCAGATGCTCTTGATCCGACGATGACTACAGATAAACCTGTCCTAAATGATAAGTCCCGTTGCTCAGTTCAGTATCATATATAACAATGATATCATTTGGCTCAGCAAGGAGCAGGATCCAGCTTCTGTAGGATCGCAGGAGTTTTGTTTCCGCGACCGCGCTTATTTGAAACTCCCGGTACGTGCTGGACAACAGCATGCTGCTAGACCGGTTTGTGCAGTTTTCATCATGCCACGCGCGGCACAGCAGAGAGGGAATCTCACCTTTGAGCAGAAGAAAAGGATATGTCTCTGGAAGAGTAGGCAACAAACTTT
>JAIKVB010001140.1:0-15194 GCA_024679045.1 Phytophthora brassicae
GAAGTTTAATTTGCGTGCCACCTCTGTAGCGATTTACTAGTAAGGAACTTCTACGTGTAGTAGGTTTTTGCTAAGGGTCGAGATTCTCAGTTTTGGTAAGAGTATTGCGTACGTCGTACAGGTGCAGTACGATGCATGCATGTCAGGAGCCAAAGCAATCGTAATAATCAGATTTTCGATCTGATTATAGGTGCTTTAACCAGTTAAAGGCGCTTTAATGCTGTCGTGCTGTCGTAGTTAAAGGCGCCGTAACGAGAGCCCTCAAAATACATGTATTATAGGCACAGTACCGCTTATGGAGGTGTGAGTCCCACCTCCATATGATCTGATGGCATATTGAGGCACAATCCCTGAATTTTCTTCGCGTACCGAAGTTCCATAGTCATAGGGCACCCCGTGCACATCACAAGATAGGTGGTCTAGCCAATGGGACTGGCGCATTGGGAAAGTGGGATGATCCTTTGTCAAAGGGCACATGTGTATTAACACTGACACTTCCGACTCTTTTAAATTGCTGGATGACCCGAAGTGCGTCAAGCGACGTTAACTTGAGATAGCGGATGAAATTGATGTCTTGGAACGGGGCCTAAAAAATGCATGCGGTTTAAGATCCGTGTGCGGAGCACGCGGGTTTAAACCCAGGACTAGCCATGGTCACAACTACACCAACGTAGGGTTGTTTTGATTTCTCAGGGCTTGCTTGAGGTGAGGCAGGGCGATATGCTTGATGTCGACTCCTCCAACTTTTTGGATGGCACCCGTTATAAAGCCCGATTGGGTAACACGAGACAGTCGGAGATGACATCGAGTGATGAGTCCCTCCCAGTATACGAGAATCAGGATACGGCTTGGAGCCGGACATTCTCCGCGCATACATTCACCGCGCGTACACCGATTTTTTTCCAGAGTGTCCAGAAAAAAAGCGAAGACGGCAATGCGAGGCGCCAAAAACATGCCGCCCATAGCGCGGCGTCCATAATGCGGCTCCCATAGTGTAGTGCTATAGAGCGGAGTCCACAACTAATATTTCTATTAAAAGTCATAACGTCAAAGCGCGACGGTAGACACTTAGCAAAGGAAACAAATAGATATAAAAGTTCAAGTGTAAGCTCACTAATACGAATGTAAAATCATTTCATTGTTGTTAAATGCACATGCACATGTATCGATAGCGTAAGTACTGTATCTCCTTCTTACTCAGCAAAACCAGCTTCTCAGCACCAGCAAACTTCTCGAAAGCGATCATCATATACATTCCGCAGTTGTAGCTGTTAACTTGTACTCCAAGCTCACTCACAAAAGGCTGGAGTCGATATTTCCGTGGTGCAAAGTCTGGCAAAAGCCCTACCAGCTTATGTGCAAGCGCACGAACGGCAGTTGTATAACTCGACATCATTGGGTCGTAGAAGCACACATTCTTCATCTTAAGGTCCATCATGATACTGCACCAGTGGTTCCTGCCACAGATGACAGGGATCAGAATTTTCTCTTGGCACCATCATGATACTGCACCAGTGGTTCCTGCCACAGATGACAGGGATCAGAATTTTCTCTTGGCTGAGACCAGTAAAGACAGTTTCCATGCTCTGGGCCGGCATGTAGCCGTTCATAACGTTTCCAGCCATTTTTGTGTCCACTCCGATTACATCTGACCTGTCAGCAAAAAGCTTCGAAATCAGAGTATTCACTGTAGCGTCCCCTAATGCTGTTTTGCCAACGAGTTCTAGTGTTTCTGCCTGAAAACAGCACAACACGAAAAGTTAACTATATAGTCATAAGTCGTAAGTAAAGTGAAGTTAACTGTACGGAAAGAAGCGGAATGGACTTGGTTTTCAAAATGAAGTCGGAATCTGGCTCGACTTGGTAAGCGTCGGGCATGGACATTGTGAAATCAAGCGTTCCGACCCATTCAACGGCTTTATCGACGAGACGGACACTCCTTATGGCCTTGTGCCATTTCTTCATGACTGTTAACGCGAAGGTAGAATAGAGACCTACAACAATAATTTCCACCGCCACTTTATTTTCGCCCAGGGTTTCTCGACCTGCAGCATCCTTGCTCTTTTTTTGAAGTGCTCTCACCTTTTGATCGCATACCTCGATGAGATCTGTGCGAAATATTTGTGTTATAGACTCAGGAGGAGTCACATGCTTTCCGTGAGGCAAACTCTCAATTCTGCGAGCAATTGGTGGTCTGGGCTTCTTTTCGAACGTGAATAACTTGAATCTTGTAAGTAGATCAGCCACAGACGCGTATGTAGGCTGGTTTTTTAGGGCAGCGTGAACGCTGGCGAGGCTTAGGCTGGATGCATACAATTCTGAGTCGTCTTGGGTAGCAGCAATTACTCTGTTACGGGAAGCTTTCTTCGCTTTCGCTGTTTGTTTTGGTCGTCCCCGGGATCATGGTGGGCTACTTACGCAAAAATCGAGCTCAGTGGCTGCTGCCAAAGTTACTTGCTGGTCAGTAGATTCCTCAGAACCCGACCGACCTAATTGGACACCCAACTGACCCGATTGAACGCCAGCTGTACTCGACTGGGTGCAAGACCCAGTTCCCGATTGAATGCCAACTCCAGCGTCATCGTCACACGTGATCAAGCTATCGGATGTCTGCGTAGGTGCTGACATGACTGCAACTTGAGCGGGAGGTGGAGGCGAGGCTTGACTGTATGGCTCACTTTGCGATCGCCAAATTTAAAAAAATCCCGACTCTTCAACTTTCGGATCAGGTTGTGAATGTCTTGAGCCCTTGGATTACTGTCTGAGTTGTCATTGATGTACTGTAAAATACTTGTCTTTTTGGCGCCAACTCTACGGAGCTCGTTCACAGTCTGAAGCGCGCTGTCATTCAGCGAAATCCGAACAGATGGGTGTTTTTGTAGGCAACTACGGAAAGACTGTGGTTGTGCTCCAGACGGCACCTAGTTATCTTGACGGCGAAGCTCATGGTTATTTTTGTCAACAACCTGCACGCAGGTATTAATCTAGAAACATCACAGAACACAGAGGGACCTGAAATTAGATACTGAACCCCGATTGATTCCGACAGAGCCCGAATGCTCCCGAATCCAATGACACTATTAGTGCGTACCTGCGCCAGGCAACCAGAGACTCTGCTCTCCTGTCTTGGCCGCTTAGTGCTTGCATTAGACTTGAACTTCCCATACTGAGTGCAGACAGCTCTCCTGTCTTGGCCGCTTAGTGCTTGCATTAGACTTGAACTTCCCATACTGAGTGCAGACGAACGTCCTAGCGTACTGCACCCACTCCTCCGGTATTTTGGCGGCCTTCGACTTCGTCCGATCGATAATAGTGTTCCTTTCTGCTGCAGTAGTATTCGTTCTTGCACGGAAAACCTTTCCTATACATAATACATTTATAAAAGCTCGACTAATACAGAAGACAGTATTAAAACCATACCTGGAACGACTGCGCTTGATACACGGCCAGATACGCATCGAAAGCCTCCCACGAAGGGAACTGGATCTCACGAGGCGGTGGAGCAATCACCGTCTGCTCGCTGCCCACCCCACATCCGCTGATGGCTGCCTCGGTCGAGTCAAGTCCGCTTTGGCTCGACGATGACACGCATTCGCCCAGGGACGAGCACTCGGATGCCTCGTCGTCACCGCCATCGCTCTCATACACAAGGAGGCGGCGTTTGTGCTTGCTAGGCGCCCGGACACGCGTTGTCGGCGCCATAATTCTCCCGCCGCTGGAGCTGCCGGTTCGGTGCGAGGGGGGATTTGTTTTGGTGGGTGGCTGGACGCGAAAGTATACACCTTGTATACCGTACCCGCCGTACGGATAGGAAAGGTCTTCAAATCAGAAGATTATCCCGGATTTGGATGCCCTGTCTCGTAGTACCCAATCGGGCTTTTTACTCACTTCCTTTTTGGATTTGGTCCTCATGACACCCGTCCTCGGTGTTTGATTTGGTCACCTTTATTTCCCGCTTATGTACGAAAATATTCGATTTAACGTTGTTTTTAGGCCAATTTGGTCACCTTTATTTCCCGCTTATGTACGAAAATATTCGATTTAACGTTGTTTTTAGGCCTATAACGTTGCTTCGTGTTGTTGTAATAACGTTGCAGGAACGCCATCCTGATGACCAGCCATTGCCAAAAATGGCGCCGAAGGAAAAGGCACCACCGCAGGGGAGGATCAGCATCAAGGGCGTCCGCAAGAAACCGATCGAGTTTCAGCGGGATGGCGTCACCAACGAGAAGAAGGCACGCATAATCAAGACGTATTAGAAAGACGGTATGAAATTCACGCTCGCCAAGTTTTATTCCGGTCTCTCAGAAGCTCAGAAGAAAACTAAAAGACGACAAATATACAAGTAGATTGAGAAAGAGCAACATATTGTTTCTGGCGTAGCGAATGGTAAGGGAAAGCTGATGAAGAATCGTGACAGAGGGCTCTCTACTGTATCCGTGGGCGACATAACGTGTGTCACACCGTGTCTAGTGTCACCCGATGGTGGAGAGAACGGCCAACATTTCTAGCCAGTTCGAAATTTTCGCTTGAAGGAGAAGACCGCCAAGACTGCAGCCCAGAAGCATATAAATGGCCGTAACTCAACCGGAACCTCCTTGGGAGCAAGCTTTAGACGCGGTGCTCCATGGCATGGCGATCCGCAAGGACGCAAGGACGTTTCGACTGGAGTGGGAGGGCCTACGTCGTCGTCTGCACGGAACCCGTGGCTGTGCATGCGTTGCATGGACGGCAGCCTAAGTATTTGACTCCTGGACATGAGCTCGGGGTGCTGGAAGTGGTTGCTGCACGCCCTCAGTTGGGCTTTCGCCTGGAGCGCCCAGAGGCTTCCGCACGAGATCTGACAGGGCGCCGTGTAATGCGCGTCGAAGATGCGGCCGCTCATAGCGCTCGCAGTCGTAGAAGGCGGGAGGTGGCTAAGCACATAACTGCAGTGAAGCAAGAAGCTGCCAGACAAGCGCAGGAGGCGCGGCGACAGTCTCACAAAAGACCCAAAGAGGAGACAACGTCCAAGCAGCACGGAGGGCAGCTGAAGCGGCGCGTCCTCGGTGAAATCACCAACCAGCCCCATACAAAATCTAAGTAGGCTGCAGTGACGCACTCTCTGTCCGGACGTGTACCCCCAAAACTACCCCAAACTATACTTAAATCAAGTTCAATGAAAACGTGACGCGCTTCATGTCGCCCACGGATACTAGCAGAGGAGGACAAGGACCTAATAGCTCACTGGGTTCGGGATCTCCGCCGTGAAGGCGTCCCAGTCTAACCTTTAATACTAGAATACAAAACAAAAGAGGTAGCAGAGGATACAATGATTCCTAAAGGCAGTTTTACAGCTTCTAGTACTTGGAGACAGCGCTTTTTAGCAAAATATCGGTTATCGCTTCGACACACAACCAGAATCGGCCAGAACACACCTGCTGATTCAAAAGAAGTCGCTGATCAATTTCGTTTGGATGTCCTTGATAAGCCAGAACACACCTGCTGATTCAAAAGAAGTCGCTGATCAATTTCGTTTGGATGTCCTTGATAGTATTGAAAAGGAGGGAATTGTGGTAGTATTGAAAAGGAGGGAATTGTGGAAATTTATAACGCGGATCAGACGGCAATGAACTATGAGTACTTGCCAGAGCGGACTTACGACGAGAAAGGTACTCGCACTGTGTGGGTGCACAATGCTGGTGCTGAAAAAAGGGCATGACTGTCATGCTTTTAGCCGATATGCACGGGAACAGAAAGACCCCCTTCGCTGTTTTTAAACAGCCACTCTCAAAGGTACCTGAAACGGAAGCTTTTAACCACAAACAGCAAAATTGATTTGGCAGAGGTTTGTGGAAAGAAGTGGCACAACTTATAGAGAAGAATTATGTTCAGATTTACGCCAATGCTAAGGGCTGGTGGAATGCAAGCTTATCGATAAAAATTTTGAGGTATCATTTTGGTTCTAGAGACAGCTTGGGAGAAAAAATTATGCTGCTCTGGGACGATTTTAGCGGTCATTGGACCCCTGCTGTTAGAGATTACGCGGATACAATTAACGTCGTGCTCGTAAAAATCCCCCCAGGCTACACGTCATCTTGTCAGCCTGCAGATATTGCTTGGATGAAGCCATTCAAACTCGAGCTGAGGTCTCGTTGGGTGCAGAATCTGCAGCTCCAGCTAAAATCGCACCAAGAAAGCGGTGTTCAAGCAAAGTTTAAACTTAATGCACCCTCCCGAGCAACGCTTATGTTCTGGCTTACAAGGGCGTGGGGGAATCTATCGACTGCAACGCTGACAAGTGGTTTCAAGAAGCTGTCTATACCAACTGACACACGGTAGTTCACCGTAGAAGACGAAATAGTGCGGGAGGCAGAAATCACAGAACTAGTTACGAGACTAATGGCTCTTGATGTTGCCGAAGATGTAGGCGATGACTGCGGGTTAGTTTTTAGCTGCTGAGACAATAATATATATTCCGTCTATATCCACGACTTTCAAATATTTGCCTTTTTTATGGTCACGTTGTAATTGGGGTGCCCTATGACTAAGGAAATTCGGTAGTTGCATTTTCATACCCTTCCAATTGTATCCTGCGGCCAGCACCACAGTACTGTACGTAAGCTACGATTCCTTGTAGCGTTAACCCCAACAGTTTATAAATCTAGAAGGTCCAAAAGTTAGCACGTCGGCTCCACTTAAATTATTTATAATGTATAACTCCGATGTCATCGATGTAAACCTGTGCATTAACTGTATGTAGTTTTCGGCACGAATATATCATCAAGCGCCGTAAAGCTTTCCGGCAAAATGTCACTTTAACATATCGCCGTTGCGATTGTCCTAGAAACTAGGACAAATCCTCAAAACGTATAAGGTTCACTATGGTGTTGTAATAGCTTGCAAGAACCCTCAGCTGGCGGGTTTGGTCGACCAGTGCCAATGCGGTTTCAAAGTCCTTCTGACCGTCAGTTGATAAACGAATCAACTGCGCCGGTGTGTGTCTGTAAGACAGCACGACCTACTTTATTTAACTCTCTTGCCGTTCTGTTCCTTACGTTCGTACGTCCTGTGTCCTCACTACTGCCTGCTGCTTCGTCCGAGTCTTAACTCGTTCGTCACTATTCCTTCGTGGGTCGTTCACAGCCGCTCGTCCATCTAGTCGCCTTTTGCTCAGTCCGATCCACGCTTCTCCACGTTAATTCGAAAGTGCGGTCTTCTTCGTTCGGTTGGGTTCGTTCAGAGGGACTGTGACCACTCATCATTGAGATCTTTTCAATTCCGTCCCTTCTGTGGTTCTCCCAGCCGTCGTCGTGCCTGACCAGCCGCATCGCCATCGTTCGTCTCTGTTGATCAGTCACCGATGGTTGAAGCTCGTACCCCGACCTGTTACACGCCTTCCTCACGGCATAGGTTTTCCACGACCCTGCCTTCTCGATGCAATCGACCATACTCCACTCGACTAACCCAACGTTTTCCGAGACGTCCTTTATTCGTAGTGGCGTTCCATCCGACTCCGACTGATTCGAGTTCGTACTCCAGGATGCACTGACCGACTCGGTTCCTACATCTCCATCGTCGAAGTTCCACCAACTTGCCACTCGCGACGTCACCTGCGCCATACCTGTTGCTGTGCTGCGACATCGCTTTGTAGCTCGATCGATTTTCTTGGACCATTATCCGTCTTCGTTGCGAATACAGACGCTCTTGTCGCCGATTCATCACCCGTCCGTACTTCTTGATCTTCATAATCCAATTGATCACTGAGGTCTGCGGCTGCTCGTCGTAGAAAAGAGGTAGGTGACTGGTAACTCATTATATATGACACATGAGCTATCATTAGCTCTTCCCCACCCTTCTTATCGCAGCGTTTCAACACAAAGATATCGTAACCGGCTGGTTTCACAATGGTCAGCGGACCCAACCATTGGTGTACAAACTTCGTGGCTTTTGGGCCTCTCGGCGGGTTGTACACCCATACTTCATCTCCAACTTCGAACGCTCGTCGTTGCCGAACATTCTTATCATAATACTTCGCTTGGCGCTCCTGTTCTCGGGTACGAGTTCGTTCCGCACATTCCCGCCCATAATTCATCGCCTCCAACAGACGATTATGATACTCCATCAATTGGCCTGCTTCATTCACTTCCGTGCGTTGCAATAGTTCATTTGGCGCCCTCATACGTCGGCCCATCATCAGCTCGTTAGGACTCAACGCTACAGTAGAATGTCGAGCAGAGTTGTAGGAATATATAGCACATTGTACCCACTGACTCCAGTCGTTCTGTTTCTCATCACTCATAAATGTGGCTACGCAGTCTTTTTAAGTCCTGTGGAATCTTTACACCAACCCAATAATCTGGGGTCGATAGGGAACCGGATTCGTCTGGTTCGCTTGGAGTAATTCCAGCAGCTCTTCAATAACTCGTCCTGTTAACTCCGGCGCACCATCCGTCAACAACTCGCGAAAGGCATCAAATTTTAATACCACATATTCCATTAGAAACGTCGCGATGGTTTCAGCAGTGTGCTGCGTCACACTCCTCGCCACGGCGTACCTCGTGACATACTCGAGCGCAGCTATCACGTAGCGTTCTCTACCATTTGCTACTAGAAACGGACCTGTTACGTCTAACGCCCATCTGTCGCCAACATATCCTCCACGTAAACTCCTTAAAGGTGGAATAACTTGTCACGGCCTCGATTTTCTACTGCCACATTCTTGACATCCCCGTACCCACAGGTTCACTTCTTTATGTAGTCCCGGCCACCAGTATAGTTGCGACACTCGACCATAGGTATGCGGTCCTCTGAGATGTCCCGCCCATATCGGTCCGTGCAATTCTTTGAAGACTAGTGGCCATAGCATTGGTGGTAGTATACCCCCCGCCCTCGATCCGTATTCATAACGACCAATCCAAAAACACTCTAAGACGAACTTCATGTCATGTAGTGTCCTGCGGCGAGCATCTTCTGCACCAACCTCCTCCATTGCTGAGCGTCCGCTATTTTATCGTCGGTCAGTTGTAACGCGGGGTCCACCTCGTGTACCTCTTCGTATTCACTATCCGTGGCGCCGTTTCTCATGGTCGGCCGACTATTCTGTGTAGTTGACTTCCGCCCATCACCGATCGTCGACTCTGTTCGTTTCTTCGGGGTGCGTCTGTCACTCACTGTGGTCTCCATTCTAACTTTCGTTCTAGTCGCCCGTGACGGTCGTGTCTCTTTTGAAACAACACCGACCGGTTCTGTCCATTCTGTCGGGGTTTCCATCGTCGCAGCCACTGCCTCTGTACTCTGCGCACGTGGTTTCGCTATTCGTGTGCTTCTTACCGACTCATCCATTCGTTTAGGTACCACATTCTCTTCACTCGAGTCGAATGTGGCCACCTCTTCCAACGCTGTGGATCTTGTGCCAAATGCACTGCTCACGACAACTTCCAGGGGTTCCGCCAAGTCACTCTGCGTTCCTTCGTTCCCATACTTCCCAAAGTCGTCTTCGACAGCCCATCCAAACGCAACATCGTTCTTACTGACGTTTCAGTTCGTTCGTGCCGTGTGTACCGGCGTTATCAGGTTCGGCATTCATTCGTCCATCTGCATCTGCTGCAGTTCTCGCCCGTGTTATTGACCGAGTCGTCGGTCGTTGCGCGGCAATCGCCCGTCCGTTCATCGGTTGTGTCTTCTTGACTCGTCGCGTCTTCGTCCAGAGGCCCATTAGTGGTGTGGCCTTCTTCTGGTGCTTGGCAGCTCGGTCGTTTGTTGGTGAAGCTTGTCCCCCGCCACTGTTACTAATTCCGCCTCGCTTGCAATCACCGTTGGATCGCCTACCTCTGACGCGGTCCTCTCCGCCTCCGTTAATAGCCATCATCGTCATGAGTTAGTTTCTGGTCCGCAGCCATTAATACAGCCGCTGGGGCTCTTGACAATGCGTCAGCCACCACGTTAGTGGATCCCGGTCGATACGTAATCGTAAAGTCATATTCTTGCAAAGTGAGTGACCAGCGTTGTAATCTTCCAGCTAATTTTTTACTAGTCATTAACCATTTCAATGCAGAGTGATCCGTTATGATCTCAAACCATCGTCCGTACAAGTATGGTCGAAAGAGCTTCAGGCTCCACACCACAGAGAAACACTCCAAGTCCGTAATAGAGTACTTACTCTCCGCAGAACTGTTAACTTTGCTGGCGAAGGCGATAGGTTGCCACCCCTTCCCTTGTTCCTGCATCAAACAAGCACCCAATCCAATTTGGCTTGCATCCGTAACCAGTCGGAAGGGTAAAGTAAAATTTGGATAGATCAACAGAGGTTTGGTAGTCAATATCCATTTCACTCTTTCGAAAGCAAACTGTTGATTTTCCGCCCACTGCCACTCACAATCATTCTTCAGTAGTCGCGCCATAGGGGCCATTAAAGAGTCGAACGCTTCTATAAAATTCCTGTAGTATCCTGCCAGATGCCAAATCGCTTCACATCGACGGGATCAGTGGGCGTAGGGAACTTTGATACTAATGATATCAGTCGTTCAACAGGTCGTACGCCTTCGTTGCTCAATTCATGTCCTAAGTATTCCATTTTTCGGGTGGCGAACACACACTTTTTCAATTTTAGGGTCAAGCCAGCCGAAGACACTCGTTGTAGCACGGTAGCTAGTTGTACTAGATGTTTTTGTATACCCCCCCACGAGTGTATAATACAATATCATCCAAATACACTAGGCACGTTGTCCACGTCAATCCACGTAAGACACCATTCATCATTCTTTTAAAGGTCGACGGAGCATTCATCAGACCGAACGGCATGCATGTAACCCGATACAGACCTTGCTTTGTCGTAAATGCCCTCTTGTCACTGTGCCGATTTTCCAATAACCGGCAAATAGATCCAGAGTCGAGAACAATTCCGCTCCTCCCAGATCATCCAGAGTTTCGTCGATTCTTGGTAAAGGATAGACGTCCCGCTTCGTGACGTGATTGAGTGCTCTGTAGTCGATACAAAATCTTACTTCACCATCTTTCTTGCAGACCAACACTACGGGGAAACCCCAAGCGCCATTACTTTCTTCCACCACGCCAGCATCTAGCATCTTAGTAACGTTACTCTCAATCAGTTCATCCTCCGCTTGCGCATGTCGTCGACGCTTCATCATGATGGATTTCGTCGTTCCCGTGTCAATATGATGTTGAACGTCTACAAGCACCAGTGTCCGCAGAGACACCTCGAAAAGCCCTTAACAGTTTAAGAATCAATCGACGTGTATTTCCATCTTGTTCTCCTATTCGAACCTCGTCTTCATGATCCAACAGCGTGCTAATGTCGCCCATCATTTCCAGCCAATCTTCGACCTTATCCGACTCCACTTCACAACTCAGCTCGAGGATCTGCATATCCTCTTCAAACGGAATCCATACGCCTAACTCCTTCTTGGCTGGAAGCTTAGTTTTGTCACCACGCATGTTAATAGCCGGAACTAACGCTTTTCCGTTCTCAACGGTAGTGACCGTAGCTGCCAGCATTATCGCACTACTCCTCTGCGTGGGGACAAATATTCCCGTCTCAACATCCAGCGCTGCGATAGCAATCGTCACGGGCGTCACTGAAATACGAGTCAACTTTACTCGCCGTGCTAACCTGACCGCTGCGATCTTTGCGGGTCCGCCGTCCTTGTCCTCTGTTCGGAAGGGGATTTCCACCAGCCGTTCCTTGTCAAAATAACTGATCTCATTGCGGTGGTAATCCTTATTGGCTTTCCGAACCTTCAGAAAGTCAACGCCCATTTTACTGGTACAGCCTTCTACGATGCACGCCTTCACCTGTACCGTTTGTCCAGGCTTTTTTCAATTCGAAGAACCATACTCCTATCACATCCAATAGAAAGCCACCAATGCCTTCGACAAAGTCCACAGGCGCCGGTCCTCGTACTCGTTCTCCATGCTCCATCCACTCGGTGCCGGCCGCCGAGTAGCGCGCGCAGCTACACCACTTGGCACCGTGCTTCTGGCCATCTACTTCCATGATGGTTGTAGGTAATTCAACGTCGTCTCTACTCCCGAGCTCTTAGCCACGTTTACTGTAGCCGCTCCACGCCGCTGTACTAGACTCACACAGGCTCGTTGCTCGTCTCGTTGCTGATGTGTCTGGGCAGACACCCATCGCCGCTGCCGTCGTTCCCCTAAGTCATGTAACGCCGCATCCGCTTCTTAATGTCTACGTTCACGACGTTCGTCGCCTAGCGTTGCTACCAACGCCTCCACATCGTCATTGCGGCCTTGTCTTATCCTTGATCGTTCATGAGCTCTTGCTACTCGCTGTTTCTTCGCGTCTCGCTTTGTTTGTCGACGAGCCAGTCTAATTTGAGCCACGTTGGATTCATGGAGCAATAGTTGCCCTGCTAACTCCATAACCTCCATTTCTGACGCGCCTTCCTCATTTCTTGACACGAGGTGGGTCCAGGCGGCTCATGCTCCTCAGTTTTCTGTTCTTCTGGAGTTTCCCGTCGATTTGCGCCTTCCTCAGCCTCAGAACCGTTTTGACGCCCACTGTTCTCGTCGCGACAGTAGCGCAGCGTGGCCATGGCTGACCTCACCGTGACCACATACCGTCGGGCTCGCCATACGTCTCGTACCGACGTCTCCATCTTCAACTCGTCCTCCGTATCCGTCGGTTCTTTCTCCTCATCCTTCGTCACCGACACTGACTGAATTATCTCAGTCACCTCTCTCGCTCTCTCCTTTACCATTTTCCCATCGTTTCCCGCGTGGACACTCTCTCCCGAGTCTATCTTGTCTTCCTCGCCGTCTGACTGCACTAACACTGCAGCTTCTCTGATTACACGACGTTCCACATTGTAGCTGGAGTCGTCGATCCTAGAAGCTTTGTCAATGACCTCACCCAATGTCACTGGAGTAGGAGCCAACTTGACTAGTTGGCGAGTCCACGGTAGAATTGACCAAGTAAAGTGTCTTCACGCACCCGATTCATTCCCGCAGCGTCCCGTAACCCAGACGCGAAATCAGCAAACGTCTCGCCCGGCTGCATCGTTCTCTGCATAACGCGCCACTCAGCTTGAGCCAAATCCTGTCGTTCACCATAGCGTCTCATATAGGACTCTTTCAACTTAGGCACGTCCGTTCCGACGGCGTGAGTTCCTTATTAATCTGCACCCACGACTTTGCTGCGTCGTCTTGTAGTTTGTTCCCCACCACGTAATAGAGTTCTGCGTCGTCCCCATCCTGAAATCCTTGAGCCGTCTACTGCTAGATCGACCTTAGCGATCCATGTTTCAACACGTACTCCTGCAGGAATGGGTTTGATAGGCTGTAAATCGAGTTCTTTTGCGTTCTTCTTCTGATGGTGTTCGCGTTCCCGTGACCTTGGATGATTCGGCCGACGCGAACTCCTTCTACGTCGACTACACCGTCTACGCCGGTCCATCCGACCGTCGCTGTCTGAATCGCTACTCGAACTACTCGATGTACCGTCCGATGGGTCGTCGCCCGTGGTCGCGTCTTCGGCACGTACACCGTCCCTGTCCTTGTCCTTGACGATACATTCCGCGCCGGTGCTTGGTCCGTCGTTGCTGCTGTCGTCTGCTGTTGTGCGTCTGTCGTTCCTTGTGTCGTACCTGCCGTCAGTTCCGGCACGACTGCTCTCGCAGTTTCCAGGTGTGCAACCTTGCTCTTTGTCGCTACGCCGTGGCCAGAATCTGCTGTTGGAGCGCCGTCATCCGTGTCTCCTCTACCTAGCAGGTCATCAGTCCGGGGCACCCTGGTGGCCGCCGTCGTCGTCCTGGTCGTATCCCTTCCGTCCGTCGTTGCTGTCGCTGTGGCGCCTTCGCCGAGACCGCCTGTCAGTCCTGAAGTCGCCTGCGTCGCCGCGGCTGGCGGCGAGTTAGTTCCAGTGGCTCCCAGCTGCGATGGTGGCTGCTCTGTACCCAACTCTGTACGGACGCCTCTCGCCAGTACCATTTCGGAGGTACTCGTTGTAACGCTCACTGCAATGAGTACACTCGTCGTTGTTGGCGATCTGGCTACCGATCTCGAGCGTAATGACATTCGATTCGAGCCGATAATATTCGTTTTCGTCATTGTTTGTCTCGTTTACTTCAAAACCCCCTGAATGACCACCATGTAATAGCTTGCAAGAATCCTCAGCTGGCAGGTTTGGTCGCCCAGTGCCAATGCGGTTACAAAGTCCTTCTGGCCGCCAGTTGATAAACGAATCAACTGCGCCGGTGTGTGTCTGTAAGACAGCACGACCTACTTTATTTACCTCTCTTGCCGTTCTGTTCCTTACGTTCGTACGTCCTGTGTCCTCACTACTGCCTGCTGCTTCGTCTGAGTCTTAACTCGTTCGTCACTATCCCTTCGTGGGTCGTTCACAGCCGCTCGTCCATCTAGTCGCCTTTTGCTCAGTCCGATCCGCGCTTCTCCACGCTAATTCGAATGTGCGGTCTTCTTCGTTCGGTTGAGTTCGTTCAGAGGGACTGTGACCACTCATCATTGAGATCTTTCCAATTCCGTCCCTTCTTTGGCTCTCCCAGCCGTCGTCGTGTCTGACCAGCCGCATCGCCATCGTCCGTCTCTGTTGATCAGTCACCGATGGTTGAAGCTCGTACCCCGACCTGTTACAGTGTCGTCGTTGCCGGCTTCACTATCAAAACTATCTAACTATGGATTTGTTATTACAGACAAGCGTTTCTCGATATAAATACTAAGGCAACATTCAAGAAGTGACGGGTATGTACAACTACGGTACACCGTTCACCCTAATTAGTCGTGTGACCTAAATAGTCGTGCACCTTTGGTAATCACCCCACAGGTTTTGTAAAACATTTTCAATTCTACCTGTAACCAGTAAAAAGGACCGGATCCTGGTAAAAATCTCGGTGAATAGATTTGCGTGGTGTAATGTTTTTGACTTAAAAACTATTTGCTTCCGAGAAGCACTCGATTGAAAACAAGGTAGATCCGGATCCGAGCCGTACACGGTAAATAGTCATGGCACGACTAATTAGGGTGAACGGTGTACCTGTCCAAGGTAGATACAAAGCTCATGTTGTTGTTTGTGCACAAGAAATTCGGAGTGAGCTCAGGGTGAGAGGTTTGTACATGAATATTAAATACATGTACAGATTAACCCCCTTTAGCTAATGCAGCTCGTGAACCACCTTTTTATCAAGTATAGCAGATCACGATATGTGGTACACATTTCT
>JAIKVB010001141.1:0-15188 GCA_024679045.1 Phytophthora brassicae
AAGGCCATTGGGTACCGCACACCATAACCCACATACTGGTAGAAATACCGGTATCTTAACAATCATTAGATTTCTCAAATGGATTCGACAAGCTGGATAGCTAATCGTATGGTTGACTTTGTATGGGAGAATATGACTCACGACATACTGGATAACTTCAGCAAAGGTCTAGTGACCCCAGTGGGGCAGTGTTGGATTTAGCCGCGGCTTTTTATTTCGGTTTTTCGGCTTTATCGATTTTAAAGCCGATCGGCTATTCGGCTATTCGGCTTTTTTCGGTTTTATTATATAAAGCCGCGGCTTTATAAATTTGGACACTGCTTTTCGTATCCGAACAAAATCGGACGAAACGGCAGGTTGCCTCACAGTCGCAGACGGTATACAATCTGGTATACACATTCCCATCATGCCGCGTGTATACTAATTGGCTTTCGGCTTTATCGCGGCTTTATATATAAGCCGAATTTTTCGGCTTTATCCAACACTGAGTGGGATCCCCACCGTGGGGCCCACGTGTTGTCGGCTCTTGCTGCTGATACCGTACCGACAAAAAAACACCCTCATGAAAGAGAGTGGTTGTTGTGCCCGACTGGAAATGAGCGGGTCAAATTCACATAAAAGGGCCATCGGAGGTAAGCGGTTGCGAGCGTGCGTAGCCACATCAAACCCGCGCGGGGTGCCCGCGAAGCAGGGCCGCGACGTATTTGCGTAGGCGGGCCCAGCACCGAGCTTTCCGGCGAGCCGAGCACTGTACTCGCCAGGTAGTAGAATCTTTTTATCGCAGGAGCGCAGCGACTGCCTTTGCGAAGCAAAGTTAAAAGACCGCAATGACATCGGTCTTCAAGAAAGATGGACAAAAGAGACGTGATGAGCACTAAATACAAACGTCAAGCTTAAAATATTATGTGACCACTTAGGTCGGGAACAGCAACACGTGCCCTCATGAAAACAACATTGGATTTGCTTCCCCGTCCGTCACAACCGGACGGGAAGGATGTCAGTGCCCCTCAAATCTTGAAAAAAACAAAAAATACGAAGTGCCTCAGGCGAATCGAATCCCTCATTGTACCACGAATACTACAGAAAAGCATTAGATACTACAACCTGCCATCAAGTACGCATCGCGGATCGAATCACTTAATTTCACCTCACCCTGCTTATGGTAGACTCTACCGTCCTGAGTTATACGGCTGCTGTTTTATATCCACACGTGCCGAGGCTGTCTGATATTCTATGTAGAGTGTTGACGGGGCAATGATGTACATGTATCTTAACCAAGTGGATATCCACTTGCATTTTTCCTGAAGACGACTCACTCACTTTCCCAACTTGAAATTCATAAACTGTCAAATGTAACATTTATAAATGCCATTTACCGTTAGAGAGTCTGGCATGTTTGACAACAAGCTTATTTGGTATTTTTCGTCTTCAATCCGCAGTGGCATCACGGGGTGAAGAGGCTGAGCCTGTACGTTTGCTGAAGGAGGTCGAGAGCCCGCGAAATTAGCGAAACCGCACGTGCTCCGAATGCGGTCTCAGGCTTAAGACTCCGTAAGTTTTGAAAAAAACACATCTCGCCCGGAATCTCAAGTGCGACCGGCTTTCTGTTGCTACATGTACCCTACCGGTACTGGCTGCACGCGAGAAGGCGAGGCGCTCGCAAGCAAGTGCTATAGGCAAAATGCTGAATGACTGGAGTGAAAGAGCAACATTTTCACGTCAGAAAATGCCAGTGATCTTATTACAAATATCTGGGATTTTACTTGTTTAAGGACCGCCACTATCACATGAGCAAAATCAGAGTGGATATTCACTTGGATAAGGTATTGTGAATTCCGTCCAAATTTGCACATTTTGGGCGTTTCACCGTATCGCTTACATACAAATTCAAGTCATTAGTGGAATCGACAAGTGGACAAACATATGTTATCTTTCTTACTTAATAGTGATGTATACAGTGTGTAAACACTTGCGCGATTAAGAGCCAAAAGTGCGCAACGCGCAATGATTCGAGTATCCTGTCCTAACTAATAGTTGCCGTTGGTTCAGTTGATATGAAGTATAGCACGATAATCAACTAGTGGAGTAAAAAAACTCGATTAAGCATATTATATTAGATTGTTTTCGACCGTTTTAAAAATATTGCTTGGACCCATGGTAAATCTTTGCGCTCAGGTCCAAGCCAAAATGAGACTAAAACAGAAGAAATCGTTGCCAAGCCGCGCCCATCTTAGATTATTTATGCAAACCACGTCCTGATCATCGTTTTGTGGCTCTTACACTTTATTTCACCCCATTTTAAGTATCAAGTTTGGCCCATTTTGGTGTCCAATATAGCAGCAGACACGGATATCAAGGTATTATATATATTTGACTGGGAATTTGGGTACCCAGGGGGGCACAATTCGACAGAGAACAGCGTACTCTCCACGAGCTAACTCCGAGTCCACCACGCCGTCCGCGTTGGACCACGGTTCTACGACTAAAATTCAGGTCCGGATGACGCATTCCCCCGCCTTACTATCGTGTTGCTGGTCGACAAAGTTTGCTTTATTCTACGCCAAGAGCGTTTTTGCGGTCAGTACCATGTTACCAAGATGACAACGAAGATGCTGTTTTCGGTTAACTTTTTCAGCCGGCGTTTCGACCACTTCCTTTTATCTGCTCTCATCGCGGGATTCAACCAAGATCGTACCGTTAAAAACGAGGACTCCCAATGGAGCGGCTGAGAGCCTGGCCCGACGCACCAGATCTTCCGGGCGGACCAGTTGCACCATGTCCTTTTCCGATCCAAGACGCTGCTGCGCAGTGGTTTTTACGATCCAGGACGCTGCTACGGTGTACGGCGATTAGGTTCATTTGCTGAAGCATTCACACCGTCTCGGTTGCTGTATGCGAAGTGCAATCTGTATCAAGCCATCTTCTCGGACGTATTCAATGACGTTCTCCATGGGGTAGACCTTTGGGATGTGGCTCATCGATCCCTAGGATCGCTTCGGCGAGACTCGCTGGTATACGAACGTTTCGTCATCCGAGTCATGAACGACGCAGTCGTGCAATCGGTCTTTCATGGTGCCTCGAGCGCATTACAGACCCCGTATGGGTCCAGAAGACCTCTTCGACAGGACAATGCCACCATCGGGCGCCTAGTGCAGCAGGACCCGGCCTGCCTCCACCTACCCGATATCCCCTCCGCGGATTCGCAGCCCGATCGCGGTGATCGATGGTACTCAAGTGTGTGTTCAGGTCCAGACCGCCAAAGGTTGCACATTCAATACGTGCAAGCAACGCCACATCCATCCGGGTTTGGAGGTCGCCCCTCCGCAACAGGGTGAATCCTTTGAGGGGGTGGGGCAAACAAGAAGCAACCTGTCGCCTTCACGTAATCAACATAGAATTTGTCGTTTCCTCCTGTGCGTTCTACTGCGTCGGACGCCAAGTTTCCGTCTTGGGACATCGTACCGAACTTTGCTGTCGCTCCGCCGGACATGCCTGTCTATGCCCGAGGCAATGGCGCTCGTGTAGCATCGGCTTCGTACTCTGGTCTCCACAGGCCTAATGTGCCTGGCGCACCGACTTCCGTGGATGTTTAATATTAATTCCCATTGCGTCAGAGCGCACTTCACATAGACCCATCAGACGCTGAACAACACAATCCCGAAATGACTGGCACCCCGCCTTCCACCACACCATGGCAGGGACGACGCTCACAGTGTTTCCCTATGCGCCGTGCGCGGGTTCGCCAGGTCCATATGTACCTGGCACACAGATTGCATCACCGAGTGATCCCCAAAACGCGCAGAGTGTTTCTTCCAGAGGTCCATCGGGTCGTATATTGGCTTACATGGTGCTGGTGTGCCTAGCGCTCATACTTCACCACAGGATAAGCTGCTCGACGGTCAAAGCGTCCCTCCCACAAGCACATTGCCGTCTTACGCTGTCTTACGTGGTGCGGGTGTGTCTGACACTCAGACTTCACCACAGGATGAACTGATCGATGCCTGGCACACAGGATTTCTTTTCTGAAGCGGCCCTCGACGCTCTGAGCGCCTTGGTTACAGATTACCCGTCGTGATACGTTGTCCGCATACATCTGCTCAGTGTGGGATCACAAGGGCCGGGGCTTCGTTGCCACCATGCAGGCGTTGGAACTCAAATATCGGCATTTCACTCGAGTGCGTACGCATTGGTACCGGAGCCAGGCAAGCCGCTGCACGTGGATGTCCGGACCATCAACGATCTCTCAGCTGCTGAAGGACTGCCCATCATCGAGCAGACAGCCTCAGAGGCCTCCCCCGATCAACCTGGAATCCGTTTGTCTCTATTGCACGTCGTATTTGCGAACTTCGTCGCCGGTACCCTAGATATCCCATCGGTGCCATGATCGCAGATATCGCTGAGGCATTCACCACGTGTCTATACACGCAGATCATGTGGGGGACAGCTACTTAGGTCCTCCCATGGCATTATCTCCGGCATGGCCGTGTTTGATGAACGTGTTACTTGGGTCCCTCGCTGTATTGGGATAGCCGCCCATCGCTATCTACGAACCGGTTCATCCATCGTGCTAGATTACATGGAGCCGCTTTGGTCGTTTCACTAGGTGGACGACATCGTCCTGGTTGAAGTCGACGTTGGTGTCCGACTTCAACAGGCAACCAAACGCGGTGTCAAGTTAGTGTTTGGCTCATATAGTCAACACGAAGAGAAATTCAAGAACTGGTCACGTATTTTCACGCTGTGGGTATCGATTGGAACATACCGGACGAATCGATCGCAGTCCCACAGAGAAAAATCGAGAAATTGAGAACTGTTCTCGCCGAGGCACCGGAGAAGACGTTTATATCGATGAAACGATTGACAGCGTGGTCTTCGTGCATAGGCACACGATCAGCTTCATCCCAGTCGCCAAACCATTCACCCAGGGTGTGGTGGCAGCTCAGAACCGTTCGATGACATTTGGCAGATGGTTGCAGAGAAATACATGATCATTATCACGAGTATGAAGCTCCAGGGGTGACTCATTATCACTCACAATGGCCAGGCCAAGGATGGGAGCAGGATAGCCCAAGCGGTAGCAGTAGTTACAGACTCGTGGGGCCGGTTCTGACTTTGGAGGGTACCTGGTGCTACATTGTTATTCACAAAGTAAGGGATATTACCTGTTGATCGCGAATAGACCTGTGTTGAACTGATTAACACAGATCGGTTCGCGATCAACAGGCTCTGACCCAATGTGCATTGAACCCGGTTCGATACAGGCTACACTTCACTACGGAAACACTTTGACAGAGATGGAAGCGGACGTCAAAGTGTGATATACACAGAGAGAAAGGTACTGACAATTCTGGTATGCCGACTTCGGATTCCTCGTGTGGACTGACGAACTACCCAGGGCAGAAACAAGCGCGGATGGCTGGACTGTTCGCATCTTTTTGTGCTTCAGAAGGGCACCATAAGGTACGGAAATGAAACAAGTACCAGACATTTGATGGACAATGGTAGCGGCGGCATTCGCACACAAGGCAGATCGGAACGCCACACTCGATTACCGTGGTCCGGAAACTTGAGCTTATCGCTCAAGGATACAAACGCAACCAGGATGACGTGGACAGGAGGCAGCCGGGTACTACAGTAATGCTGCCAAGATGCGCGTGCTTATAGTAAGTCGGAACGAGGAAGCGAACCGATGTGGGTTTCAATTCTCCTCGCGTTCCTCTTCCTCGACAGATGCTCAGAGCTGTGAAGACCAGTGTCCACCAAAAACATCGACGGGGAATCATCATAGTCACTGTGGGAAGGCAATAAACGTCATTCTACGGGACGGACAAGGAAGTCAGGTCAGACCTGAAGGCATAGAATCGGTGTTCCTGGAGGCAATATCGAGACACACAAGGGTGACCGAGTAGCCCAAGGAACGACTGTCTAGCTGTGTTCCACGATGTACACCACTCTTCGACCAGGGATGATTCGGGACGCGGCAAAATATATGATCATAGCCACCTGGGAATGCCCCGAGCAAGTATCGCACCGAACCACAACTGTGCGTCATCAGCACTCGTCGAACTTTATGCTTGAGCGCCATTGGATTCAGGTGAGTTCCTCCCGGCTTGGTGTTCAGCCCATAGGATATACTCCTTAATGTGTTGATTTATCACGCCAATCGATTTGCTAGTTAACAGGTGGACCGTAATAAAGCGTGAGAAACCATCCATTATGACCAGTACTGCTTCAAAACGGGTTCCATTCTCGTTACTCGGTATAAGTAGGTCTTCGTAGACCGCTTGGTTCGGTACCAACAGTCCCCTGTCGAGATTCTTGCGATGTTTTTCTGCTTTCCAATATGACACGCTTCACAATTTTCCTGTGCTTGGCGCCGTGTCAGCAACTACCTTTCACCATGTCCTTATCCGACTCAAGTATTGGGAGCAGACATGTCCCAATCTTTCATGCCACAGTTTAAGTGGTGCTACACCTTTAGCCGCAGTAAAGTTTGCATACAGCCTGTTCGGAGGACCAATATTACTTCTATCTGACGACTGGTTCGCCTGAAACCACCAAGTAGCATCCTGCGGGGTTGGCACTGCAACTGTCATTCCTTCGTGGTCCAGCCTGAAAATTCTGGTCACTCGATCATAATCAAACTTGAAACCCTGTTCCATAGCCAAGCCAGACGACAATAGCCCAGCCGCTGCTCCAGGAACAAAGAAGATGTCGTCCAGATTGAATTTGACTTGCTCGCCGACGTCAGTGACCAGTGCAATTGTTCCAACACCAGCAATATGCGAAGCGAGTGCAGGAGTAACTCCGTACCTCGGAGACTCTGAAGTATCTTCCGTGAATGCAACATAATCATCATTGTTTCCGGTAAGATGGGTATTCGAAGCTGTATCGAAATACCACCAGCCACCGTCAATACCGTTTTGCCTGTCTTCTTCAGAATCGTTGTTGCGTTCAAGGTCCTCAACGTCATCTCTTTCTCCCACTTCAGCATCTGATACCTTGATGGGTATTTCTGGAGTTTTTCTGGCACCTCATTCAACGTGACTTCTTCCGCATTAACAAGTCGTTCTGTTGGATCTGAACTTGTAATCTGGTAAATATAGTAGATGGTCATATGTCCGTTCGGCTTCCGCTTCGACTCACTATTTCCATTTGATGGTTTTACCCTATCAAAACAATCGGCTTTGAGGTGATTCGTGCTTTCAAAAATAAACCACTTCTTGGGTTTCTTCATCGGGATACCAATTTTGTTCTGCCGCCGAATTTCACCTTTTCAGAATCAGCCTTGTATCCACCTGAGTTCCGACCATTTCCACTAGCTTTGTAGCTTTCTCGCTGATGTCCTCCGCCCTTGGTCTTGTAAACCTTCTGGCGCGAGTCAGCAATACGAATCAGCTCCCGAACTCGTTCCGGTGATGTACACCCCACACCCGAGTTGTAGCGAATACCAGTCTTTAAACTCTCGAACTCATGTTGGTTTGGTAAACTGTCCAATAAAATTTCCACCATATCAATATCCCCAACGGTATACTTTAAAGACGTAAACTCAGTTCGAAGATTGAACATTATACTTAAATGTTCATTCACATCTCCACCTGGGGCTAGACTTGCAGCTTCTAGCTCGTTTCGCAGATATCGAGTTCTGTGCACAATGTTGTTTGGCTCTCCGTGCACTCGTAGATATCGCATAACGCCTCCACATTTTTGTCCCTGTGGTCTTGTGTCTAACCTGGTGCAATTTTTCAGCCGGCAATGACATCCCAATCAACTGCATGATCGTCACTTACATGTCGTCAAACTTGGCATTGCCTTCTTCAGTCGTGAGTTCATCCCTCTTAGTTACCCCATTCACGACATCTGCAAGCTCCTTCTTCCGAAAACAAGTTCCATTGCCCACTTGTACTGCTGTCAGTCTCTTCTGTCCCTGTTTTTCGGGACTTAATGTACTTCAACGGCACCACCATTTGTAATGCCAACACGTGCAGTGGAAAGTCCGCTTTTGGGCTCAGAACCTTGTTCGAGTTTGGACCCGTTCCAAATGCTAACTAGTACACCAGACAAAAGGAAAGAAAGAAAAAAGGTATTTGTGTGGGTTAGCCTCTCATCTCTTTCTGCAACCATTCTCGTTAATATGCAGCGACCCGCAGCTCTCAGGTTCTCGAATCTTCTTTGTCTCACACTGTGCGGGTCTCAGGTTGACCTTCAACCGTTCGGTTGCCTGGTCTCAATATGCATCTCAACACGAGCTACCCGAACAACAGGCGCTTTAATGCATTGTCAGTAAATAGATCTTGCCATTGTGGGTCTTAATACGACCAGTACTTTAGGTTTTACGGACAAGATAAAATTTTAGTGGTGGGTTTCATCGTGCCAGTACAATACGTAGTATTGTGCTAAAAAAACTAGATGCGCTGCTTTAGTCTGGGAGGACAGTTTACAGCTGACCTCTAAAATATAGCTGCGTTTTAAATGTATGGAAGTGGGGATCAGTATTTGCAGCAAACTTATTGAATTAGTTTGCAAAAAAGTGGTTAGAAGGAAGCGCGTTTTAAAGAGACGTCGTTTGTTGTATGCGAATCGAGCTGATCGGTTGCCACGTCTACGACGCATGAGATTCGAGCTGATGGACTGCCTGATGCTACGTCTACGATGGCTAAACGTGAACTGTTGTAGAATCAACTCCGAGAGGGCATGTTGGACAGAATGTCATTGACGAGTGAGGAGCAGGCACTGCAATCCGGTTATGCTTATACCAAGGATCCAAAATTAATAGTTTTTACAGACGCATCTGGAAGACACTAACGCGAATTTAGGATCCTAGTTAGCGTTCGTTTTACAAAGAGAGCCACTATGATAATCAAAGATGCCACCAAGCTGCACCACCTTACTGAAGTGCAAAATGCGCTCTCGTTGAATGGTTTAGCGAATGAATTGTTGGGCATGTCCTGGACCTCCATCCCACTTTGGCGTTTACAGCTTCGAATAGCTCCCAAAACAACATGTAGCTTTGCCCCGAAGGCATGTCCTAGAGAGTCCATAGTCCAACGATTCAGTCGAACAACTCCCAAAACGACATGTAGCTTTGTCCTGTAGGCATGTCCTAGACCTCCATCACCGACAATTTCCCACTTGGTTTTCGCGTCTTCCAACCTTGATAGCTCCCAAAGCGCTTTCGCCCAGCAACATTTTTTGGCCAGCAAAATGTCAGTTTATTTGCCAATAGGATAGCGCATAGCGATCAACATTCAGACAACCACTGCGTACAAAATGTACGTTAAAAGATGAGTACTCTTAGACTGAATCGGTGGACTATGGACACAGGCGACATTCTCGAATTAAACCCTGGGGGTCCCCCAGCAAAAAGATTGTTTAGGCTTTCCAGACAGCTAAAGCTGTCCTCCCAGTAAGAACACAAAAAAAAGTTTATTTTCACAAAAAAAAACATTTTTATATTTAACGTTAAAATGTTGGTCTCAAAAATGTTATTGTTATCAAAATGTATTTAAAATTAACATTTGGTCTCAAACGTATATTGTTATCGTTTTGGTTCGTGAAGTGGATTCGCAAGAAGGAGCGTGATTCTGGGCGATGCAGTACTCATTCAGTACTGTTACAAGTGCTTCACCTGTGCTAGAGCTCACTTAAGTGAATTGGCACGATAACTCGACACACTGTCGGTGCTTTGTTTACAGCTGCACGTAAATAGCCCAAATTAGATGACAGCAAAAAAAATATACTTGAAAAAATGTCGAGTGCGTCCACGCTGTCCCCACATTCTCACGAAGAGGTCGCGCTCTTGCCAACGTACCGATGTTGCATAAGCGTGACCTGAACTATCTCTCTGCTCCCGTTCCACACACGGAATCTTAAAAATGATTCATGGATACTTGGGATCTTATTTTTCACAAAAATCTCTTACTTTGTCAACAGCATCGATACTCGAAACCACAACGCGCCTCTTTGTCATCAGCTTCTTCGATCTAAATACTTTCAAGTCAAGCACGCTTAGGTTTTACCTGTCCACAATCTGGAAAATGGCTTGAGCATGATAAGTATCATCGCATTAAAACTCACTGTTAGGGTTCGATACTAGTGGGACTGTAAGGGGCGTACTTATTTTCCCGCTCCCAGCTCCCGGGACGAAATAACTGACTCTGATTGGACCAGGCGATCGATAGGGCATGGCCAAACCTCCCACGACCGTCCCACTCCCAAATTTATTTCGCGTCGTCGGGAGCTGGGACGAGTGGTGGGAGTTCAAAGATCCATCCACACGATAAGTGACCATGGAGGAGCTGGACCGCGTTGAAAGTGCAATGCATACCTACAGGACGTGTGGAGCCAACGTTCTCCGCACGGAGTGTCGACGATTAAAGGCTACCCCGGCATCGCTAAATAAAGCCGCGTATTTGGCTGCTTTGAGAGCCGCACTAGTTGTGGAGGAGACCATCAGAGCTACGGACGTAATTCAAGACCCGTTCCAGCAGGGCGTGGTGCATAATAGGTCAGTAGAATATATGGTTAGGCTACTAAATGTGCTTTTTCCGATGTGCGCTGCGAGCGTCTCGCAAGCTTAGGGAATCTTGCCAGTCGTGAGGCTCTGGATACACGCGCGATTGGCAGTGGCTCAGCCATGTGGCAGTGTGTTACGGCCTATTACAACGATGAAGACAACGAGGGCTTCAACGCTGTGCTTCACGTGAAGAAGGATTTTAGCAGTATCGACGCAGCTAACTTTCGCCAGCACGACAGCTCAAAGCTTTGGGAAATTAGTGACAAGAAAGTACCGTGAGATTTATGCTAATTTTACCAAGTCTGGAAACCACAAGCCTTTCGAGACGTTCCATGGCGGGTGCATGGACGTCTTTTATTTGCATTTGCTGACCACGATTACGTGCCCAAACCTCCACCAGTGCGTCATTCACCTCTTACCCGAATCTATCGCTTTTGATTCAATGGAGGTCGACTCGCATGCAAAACGAGCTGTTGCGAAACCAGCTCAAGGGCGTGGTGGTACGTGAGGGTACCATATTGTTTATATGATTTAGTATCATATTGATACTGGGGAAACGATATTTCTGTGAATGATTTAGTACTTTACTGACACGGTATTACTTTTGTCTACTATCTCTATAGGTAAACGGTCGGATGGTGTAGTTGAGGTTCTTAGAGAGCTGATAACAAATGAAGAGAGGACGCTATTAACGAAGCGATAGATCGCGTTTTTTTACGAAAGTATTGCTCTGAAGCGCCAAAAAGATTCACGCAGTAAGGAGGAGCACGACGTCGCCATGCGCACGGCTGCTGTGCTCGAGAAAAAAAATGGCGTTGAGCTGCTGATCAGAGTGCAAAGATCGGTGAGCGATATGAAATGTGCTCTGACTGAGCTTATACAAGCTGGTTGTCATCAAGAAGACGAAGAGGTTGCAGATCTACAGCGTTGTATTGTCAAGCTCCGCAGCGAGATGGTTGCCTACCTGTAAACGAAAATACAGGTGGATGTTCCTGTAGGAGAGAGCAGAGCAAATAAAATACCAGTTGATGACAGCAGAGATAAAGAGCAAATAATAAAAAAAATTATCTGCCTCATTATGTTTATCTTTTCGTTAATATAACTAGCTTTCGCCGCCGCTACGCGGCGGTGGGTCAGGTTTTGGTCCCAGCTGAGAACATGCCCGCCTGCGCTTCGCTTGGCGGGATAATTTGGTCTTAAGTACATGTGGTTAGTTGGAATAAAGAGTATGCCTCGCTACGCTCGGCTGAAAGTTTAACATTTACGTCATATGAAGATTGTATGTTGAAGTGTTATGTATATGTAAGCCTTCACGTTCCCTTCTACATGTCGTCGAAAAGCTGTCTGTATACAATGTTAGATGTGTACACTCCGGAATTCGCATGTCCTATCCTCGACGCCCGTCTATCAATGCATGATATGGCGTCAGAATCTCTCTTTCGAGGTTCGAATTCCACATGTTACACCGACCCCGTGCACTTAACCTCATGTTTCGGGGCGTCGACTCACTGGTAGTCTGTGTCGGACATTCAACCCACAGTAGGGTTGGTATCCTACATATACATACCTACCGTCTCATTGACTTGGTGTACCCAGCCATTCTTCGTCGTCATAACCTACGGCTCGCAGAGTACTCGTCGGTAGAATAGTGGAGTAGAGTGTGGGTCTACGCCGTCAGGCAGGTGATAGGTAGCTCTTCTGGCTCAACATGTCCCGTCTACGACCGTGTTGTACATCAACGCATCTATGTGGCGTCCACTACCGTGTTGTAAATCAGCGTGCTGTTTCACGTCTACTATCGCGTTGTAAATCAGCGTAGCTATGTCGCGCCTACTACCGTGTTGTAAATTAGCGTAGCTATGTTGCGCATACTACCGTGTTGTACACCAGCGTAGCTATGTCGCGCCTACTACCGTGTTATAAATCAGAGTCTGGTAGTATTGGGCGGCTGCTTGTACGTCTCTGTCATGTTTATGTCATGTATGTACGGCCTGGTTCAACAAACGTTCCCTGCAGCGTATCCCACTGTGACTTCTATGGAGCTTTGGATCCACCCGCTATACCTCGTACGGCTAACTATTGCATACATTCGGAGGCCACCTCGTTGAACTTTTTGTATGGTGTTTAAACAGCAGTAAAGCCAATTAATTGTATAAGAGCATTAGCACCCAATGTCTGTAGGTATTGGCTCTGTGGCTACGTGCTTGCACGCATACTGTCATATTCTATGTCATGTGTATGCGGCGCTTGCACAACGAAGGTATCCTGTAGCGTCACTTATTCCAGGAAGTGTGTTCGCATCACTATCATCTATTGGCTTGTAATAAAATATGTACCTATGCAAAGTACCCGGGTAGAGCCAACTTCAATCCGAGTGTATATCTATGATACAAAGTTAAAACAACAGCCAATCAATTGTATTAACCCGAACGATAACACACTCCTCATCAGCAAAACACTACTGTGACTTCTATGCAGCTATTGATCGTCAGGCTATGGCTCGTGAGAATACGCACTGTTAACCACCATGTACACTGAGAGCCCGCCTCGTTGAAGTATATTTATGGTACACATTTGAAACAACACCGAAGCCAATTAATTGTATTATCCGGGTATTTTCCTACTGTCGGCTGCAACACACCGCTGTGACGTCTATGCAGCTATGGATCGTCGTGCTATGGCTTGTGGGACGCGTACTGCTAACTACTATCCAAACTCGGGCCTACATCGTTGAAGTATATCTATGGCACAAAGTTGAAACAACAAAATTTAGCCAATTAATTGTATATACCCGATAGCATTTACTATCACCAGCGCAACACCGCTGTGGCATCTATACAGCTATGGATCAACATGCTATGGATCGTGGGGACACGTAGTGCCAACAATCATAGCCCACCTCGTTGAACCGGAGCCTCCAAGAGCGAGCGCCAGTACTCCCCGTTCTGCTAAGTGCGATTGGGTGTAGACCACACCAACTACTTCTTGCTATAATTAGTGGGAACACGTACTGTCATCTAATATAGTCTACGTCGTTGAAGCGGAGCGTCCAAGCGTCGTGGCTGGTAATCACGTTTCTACTAAGTGCGATTGGGTGTCGACCACACCACCTATTTCTTCTATGCAAAGTACGATTATGTGCACCACCCCAACCATACAAGCCAATCAGCGACCGCTCCGCGGCAATATAGCCAATGGCTATTTCTGGACCGAAATGCGGACACACGGACACACAGACAGGTTACTGTCTTATATATAGTAGAACTAGCTTTCGCCGCCGCTACGCGGCGGTGGGTCAGGTTTTGGTCCCAGCTCAGTGCATGCCCACCTGCGCTTCGCTTGGCGGGCTAATTTGGTCTTAAGTACATGTGGTTAGTTGGAGTAAAGGGTATGCCTCGCTACGCTCGGCTGAATGTTTAACATTTACGTCGTATGAAGATTGTATGTTGAAGTGTTACGTATATGAAAGTCTTCACGTTCCCTTCTACATGTCGTCGAAAAGCTGCCTGTACACAATGTTAGATGTATACACTCAAAAATCCATATGTTCTATCCTCCACACCCGTACATCTCTGCATGATACGGCGTCAGAGGTTCTATGTCAGGGATCGAATTCCACATGTAACACCGACCCCGTGCACTTAACGTCATATTTCGGGGCGTCGACTCACTGGTAGTCTATGTCGGACATTCAACCCACAGTTGGGTTGGTATCGTACATACGCATACCTATCGTCTCATTGGCTTGGTGTACCCAGCCATTCTTCGTCGTCATAACCTACGGCTCACAGAGTACTCGTTGGTAAAATAGTGGAGTAGAGTGTGGGTCAATGCCGTCAGGCAGGTTATAGGCAGCTCTTCTGTCTCAGCTATGTCGCGTCTACGACCGTGTTGTAAATCAGCGTAGCTAAATCGGTGTAGCTATGTCGCGTCTACTAACGTGTTGTACATCAGCGTAGCTATGTTGCGCCTACTACCGTGTTATAAATCAGTGTCTGTTAGTATTGGACGGCTGCTTGTACGTCTATGTCATGTTTATGTCATGTATGTACGATGCGCCTACTACCGTGTTATAAATCAGTGTCTGTTAGTATTGGACGGCTGCTTGTACGTCTATGTCATGTTTATGTCATGTATGTACGACCTGGTTCAACAAACGTTCCCTGCAGCGTATCCCACTGTGACTTCTATGGAGCTTTGGATCCACCCGCTATACCTCGTACGGCTAACTATTGCATAAATTCGGAGGCCACCTCGTTGAACTTTTTATATGGTGTTTAAACAGCAGTAAAGCCCATTAATTGTATAAGAGCATTAGCACCCAATGTCTGTAGGTATTGGCTCTGTGGCTACTTGCACGCATACTGTCATATGTAATGTGTCTGCGGCCCTTGTACCACGAAGGTATCCTGTAGCGTCACTTATTCCAGGAAGTTGTTCGCATCACTATCATTTATTGGCTTGTAATAAATGTGTACCTATGCAAATTATTCTGGTATAGCCAACTGCCATCCGACTGTTTATATATGGTACAAAGTTGAAACAACAGCCAATCAGTTGTATTAACCCGAACGATAACACACTCCTCATCAGCAAAACACCACTGTGGCTTCTATGCAGCTATGGATCGTCAGGCTATGGCTCGTGAGAATGCGCACTGCTAACTACCGTG